>JAVQJG010017282.1:0-41005 GCA_036024015.1 Craterocephalus amniculus | reverse complement strand
ATCGGAAAGTCATTACAAAACAACCTGACCATGAAACCGGAAAATAAAGTGAAGCAAAGAGGACTGCATTTCCTCTTTTCAAAATAAACGTTTTTCAAAATAAAAGTGTACAATAATATTTCACATAGAAGAAAATGGGGTCATTTTCTACACTGGGTTACACCAAGCTTCTTCTGTCTGAGGGAAAACAAAGCCAAGGAAATAACAGACAGGCAAATAAAACAAAGCGGTCAAAGTAGAGATGCGTGTCGAGAGGAAAAGTAGGATAGAAAAGTAGAATAAAATAAATGAATGCACAAAGAAACACATCAAACAGTCTCTGGGTCAGAGCTTGGTGCTGTGTGGACGCGGGTCTGAGAGGAGAATCAACGCTGCTTGCACTGAAATTCTGAAACGATTCAGGCAGTCTATGCCTCCTGGGTCCCCCCGCTCTTCCAACAGAGGGGAAACCAGTGGAGAAACCTCAGGACATCTGAGAAAGAATACATTTCTTTGCTAGCTCCATCCACAAGCCTGAGAGGAATTGACTGAGACAAGACGGCCTCATTTTTGTTCTTATTTCAAATGTGTCAGGCGTATAGATGACATGTTATTTTATGTAGGCGATATGTTGAGATTTTCCATGCAGAGCAACTACAATTTACAAACTGATCAAGGGCAATGTATGCCTGCATTGTATATGCTATTATTATTATTATTATTATTATTAATAATAATAATAATAATAATAATAATAATATTAATAATAATAACAATGTTTCCTTTTTTATTTAGGCTCTGAACAGTAGGACCGTAAAGAACAGTGGGCTTTAATATTGGTTGACCTTGACTTCAAATATAAGGCCCTGAACCCACAAACTACAGACCCAAGTCCACTTGTGTTACCACCAGGCTACCTTTCCCCCCAATAAACAGCAATACAAACTCTCTATAATAATGCAGCATTCCTGCAGCCTCATCCCTCCAGCTGCCTGTGTGGGATTATACGTTTATATGCAAACTGTTCACATTTTACTAAGAGGATTTAAATGTGACAAAACCACCAGATGTGATCAAGTTAAATAGTGATGAAAAATGCTAATGCAACTGCTGATGTTGCTTAAGTTTTTCTCATTATCGATAAAGTATAAGTCTGTACAGCAGGAATTACATCCAAACACTGCAGGAGATTCCCAAGTAAACTACTAACAAGAAATAATAAAAATCAGCTACAGCAGGCTAATTACTTTTATAAAATGTAGATTTTACTTTAGTTATAAAGTTAGAAAGTGCCTTTTTAAAGTGCTGATGAGTGCTGATTTGTTTTCAGTGTTAGTAAGAAAAAGTCTATGCAGTTATGATGTTAACCCAGAACATTTGAAAGTTCAGTAACATCATCTCCAGCTGGCTGTGACTTCCCCAGGCCAATTTTCAACAGTGTTGAATAGTTAATTCGCTCCAGGCTCAAGGAAATTCCACGCAGATCTTATCAAGTTACTTGTTTAAGCTCCACTTTTCCATAAGGCACATTCTGTCATCTCAGAAACAGACGCACACAGACTGGTCACATCTATGACCCAATCAGGAAAGAAAGTACAACTACAGTTGGTTTATCAGCACAGCTTGCTGAAATCTTTGATTGCTGGAGCTCTAATCATGGCTCTGATAGACACAAGGTTTCAGTGTTATGAATCAGTTAGGGCTGGGTTTAAAAAAATCAATTAATCAATTTAAATTGATTTAAGAATAAAAAATCAATAATTGATTCATAAAACTCAAATATTGATTTTTTTTTTTAAAGAAAGAAAGTTTTGAGTTGCTGGGCTCAACCAAAAAATGAGGAGTGGGCAACGTACCAAGACCTGTCACAGAAGCTCATGTGAAAAATAAGAACTCCACATTAGGTGCAGGGATTTTATTTTCCAAACATCAATAACAATATACTGTCATTGATCCTCTTCAGAGTGGATATAAATTTGAATGCAACATTAAGGCTTTTCCTTGTGGGACAAACAAGCGGAGCAACCAAACTGTAAGGAGAGTTATGTCGTATGGATCAGCGGAAGGAAAATCCTGCCCTTCTTTCTTGCTACTTTTCATTTCCCTACATATATTACAGTTATTTAGGTCTGTGTTCCTGTTTTATTATCTATCATCACGTTTTATTTACAGACAGTCGGGAGCCCCTGCTCTGGATCAATGCCCACACTTCACTCGCGCTGAAAAGAGGAGGTGTTGAAGAAGTGCTCAGATTAACTGTTCAAGGTTTCAGGAGTGAAACTCCTTTCTCACTTCAAATAATTAAGTTTGGATAAAAAGAAAAGCTCTGATCTACGAAAAGGCAAAATACAAGAGTTTTCAGGCTTGTATTTTTCTGTGTAATACAAGATTAGGATTAACCAAAAAGGCATGTCTGGCTTTGAAAAACACCAACTATTTCTCCTTCAACATCACCCTGATTGAAGTCATCAGAAGAAAATTGACCTCACAACTAAAACCAGCATCAGAAGTCTGCTCATTTGCAGGCTGATCCTGTGGACTCAAGCATTTAGATTGGGGATTTCCATCTGTTAAGGACAAAGGCCTAAAAATCTGTAGCAAAAACATTTACAAAACAGAGAATGAACCATTTTACCAGCAAATGAGGAAAGATGGAAAATGGTTCTCTACAGAATAATAACATTGTTAGTGACCCATGCACAGCAACCGCCATTAACAGACTATCTGAATCAGTATTTTGCTACAGCTACAACAGCCTAATGTGGGTACTTTTTTTGTTTTCCACTTTAGGAGGATTGTTTTCTCCTCCTAAATTGGAAAACAAGAAATCAATGAGATATCTCCCTCTGGAAGAACCTAACAGATCAAATCTTTCTTAAAGAAATGGTGGCCTCAATAAATCACAGCACACTGTGATTTGACAAGATTTAGTGCATATTTATAGACGACATCATCTCCACAAAGTCCTGATAATCCCAATCCACAACATCTCTCTCTTTTTTATGGCATTTGGCTTCCTTTGTCTGGTTTTGACTCTCCTTTTCTTTATATTTATTTATATTTCACATCAGATTTCACACTTTTCTCAATTTACTGACCTATTTTCAAGGTTTCCTTTACGTCTCACACCTTAGTCTGTGCCCTGGCAGAACCCCCCCATCAAAGGTTTTCAAGATCCACCCATGCTTAACCTAATGACTCATTTTCAGTGTCATACAGAGCCTCATGTAGTGTTAGAATTAATGTTGGCAAGTAAGATGGAAGTGTTTGACAGATCAGCTGAGATCTCTTGTCCTACACTACTTACTCCTTTAAGCTAATTTTTTCACTAAGCCCTTGGGCAACTCCCCATTAAACACTTGCATATGACCTTAATGTGTTAGCATTTCATTACACGTTTGAGCTGAAACTCCCCACTAAGTAGTTAGACCTGAAGATAAAAGGTGAAACGCTGTCAAGAACAAAGAAAATTGTAAATTTCTGTCAGAATAATTACACATTAAATACATTACCTTACTTCATCAACAAGGTACGTGTTAGAGTTGGTTATATAATGGTCTGATAAACAAACAGAGAGGAAAAACAAAAAATTACATTGAGTCCCGAGCACACTGCTACTAGTTGCATTTTCCATTGCTTTATATGCATTTCTGTACATTTCTAAGTGTGACCTCAACTTTAATAATGAAGGAAAATAAAAGTCCACCACATCTAAGAAAAAAAAAACTTAACTTGAAGATGTTTAGAGTGCTCATGAATCGCTCTAATTCGAGAAAAGGAGAGAAGCCAACTTTGGTTTTTCGAGGGACAGTAATGTCTATTCCTTGATGGAAAATCTGAAAGTTTTCCTGCCTCATCATGTCCTACAGGGGCTAACATGCATTTATCTGGCTGTCCAGATGGACTGCCTGCCATGGCACAGCTCACACGAGGTCAGATTACAACTCCTGCAGAGTGAAAGTGACTGAACTTGAAGCCAATCACTGCAGCGCTATACAGGTATGCTCAAAGAGAAAACTGTTGTTTTCTCCTTTGGGCCAAAGACTGAGTGACAGCTGTCAAACACTGTGAAAACGTATAGAAATATTGGAAACAGAACCGTTGAAATGAAGAGATAAAAGTCACATCTGAAGTCTGTATGCTGTGCTAACTGGATGAGGGAGTTTTTTTATAGTGTTACAGCTCCTTGCGACTCTAACCAATATGTAAGTTGATAAGGCAACGCTGCATTGTGATTGGCAGTGACTCAGCTGGTAGAGCGGGTCATCCAATAACCGAAAGGTCACCCTGCCTTCATCTCAGTCAATCTGTCCTTGTGGCACTGACACTGAGGAAAAGGTCGGAGAAGGGTTTTACCTCGAGCCAGCCCTGCCTGGTGCCAACATCACTGGTTTATGAAGTTCTGTGGTGGGTAGAGAGGCCGCAACGTTTCTGTCAGTCTGCCCCAGGGCAGCTTTGGCTACATATGTAGGCACAGCCGAGTATGACTGTGGTGTGAATGAATAATAGATTCGATGTCAGCACTTTGAGAGCAGAGAAGTGAAACAAAAATATAATCCATCATTTTTATTATTATTATTATTATTAGTGACTGTTGATGTAAAACCAGGATGCCCAGTTCCAGGCATCAGAGATCGCAGTCCTGCCTATTTAAGATGTTTCCTGATTCAACGGAATCAGAATTAAGGGTCATTAAAAGGCTTGGAAAAAACTTGACAACAGGTTTCAAGTGTGTCAAGTCCTGGTTGGTACAGGAGCCATATTTAAGTACATCATGGACTTTTCATTTTTAAAACCACATGCCAAGAAGAAACAATACAACCTGCTGGATGCCCACCTTTTCCTCTTTTGTTTCCATGCTGTGTTCTACTTTGTCATAATTTAGGGAAGGCATGGGCCACTATGACTTCATTTCAGCTGTAGGATCCATCGCTGTCTGGCTGATACACCACCTACCAGGTTAAGGGTATGATTGGCTATCAAACTGCAGCAAACCGTATCATCCCAGACCACTAATGGAAATGGGCCTTTAGAGAAGGGAAATATCTGAAGGCTTGCAGGACGGCAGCCTTCAAGGACCAATACAGGACATTCCTGATGTAAAGTATCCCTTCACTCTCAACTTTAGAGTCAGCAGTGAGAACATTTTGTATTAAGGAGGAAGAGGCTACGTTGCTGCAAGCCACGCTTTCTGGAAAACGAAGACTTTAAATCTTTCTAGAAATCAATTCACAGACAGAACTGTTTTCCACCTGTCAGTGGAAAGGATGCTTTAGAGAAGGGAAACATGTAAAACCTGCAGGGCAGCAGCCCTCAAGGACCAACACTGGACATTCTTGGTGTTTAGTTCTTTAGTTCTTGTCGTATATAAATATTATTAGTGAGGCTATTTGTGTCAAGCTGAAAGAGGCACAAACTGCTGTTTTTGGTAAATGAAGACTTTAGATCTTATGGTATAAAAATTAGAGCTCCATCTGCTTGTTCTTGGTCTTTAATGACACTTCTTCCTACAGGGGTTTGCTTCCCAAAGTAGTGTCATTTCTTTTATTGCGGGGTTTGTCCAAGGGTTTCCATGGTGACAGCAGCTCCAGCTCAACTCACAGAAGTTGATGTGGCGAGAGAGGGGTTAATGAAAAGCCTCTGCTTTCCAGTGATTTATGTATTACAGTTTCTTTAAAGAGATTTAAAGCCAATCAAACTTAAAATGAACCTGTCCCAAGCTCTGCTCTAAATAATAAAGGAAATTATTTTAAAAAAATCAGCAAGGGAATAAAGAGCTCAGAGCTGAGACTGCCACAACAGTATCAGCTAATGATGCCATTAGTGCTTCAGAGCAGCACAATCAATCAGAGAAGTGATTAGCATGGGCATGTAGAGAGAGACGGACCATTAGTCAGATGTGCTGTGTATAACCTTCAGGATTTTACGTCCTAAGAAGTGCTACATCACACAAACAATATACAAATGGTCATAATAATGATGTGTGAAATGGCATCATTATGTGCTGATAATGAAAAAGTCTTGAATAAATAAAACACTCACACATAGTCAAAAACAGTGTGTACCGTTCTATAAAGACTCTGCAATGTTGCATTGCTTGAGTAGGAGAGGCAATGTTCGCTTTCCCCTCTCCAACACAGGAGGAACTGATTGTGCAGTCCTGAGAAGACACGTGTAAATGCTTTGTGGCGTAGAAAATGAAAACTAGTTCAGCTGTACAGTCAGAGCATCTGATGGTGAAACATTGTGAGCTGACTCTGAGCCAGGCCAGACGAGGGTGCTGAGGTGAAGCAAGAGAGAAAACACTCACCAGTCACAAGGCTGCTTTTAAAGGTAACCATGGCAATCCATCTCCAGTCCTTACTTCCACATAATTATCTCCAAAGAAAAACAGTGAGATGTTGTAGCCTCTGTGAGCAAAAGATTTGGATTAAAAGGACCCAAATGGACAAGTTTAAGGCAGATGTGGAAGTTGTGTCTTATTAAAATCTGAGAGTGAGTGCTGGTGAAAACAATGCATCAATTCAATCAACTGGGAAATTCAAGTTTTGAAATGTTATTGGGTCATAAAAAATTACTTCATTGATTACAAAGAAATGATGTAAAAACTATGTGTCAAATGGTGAATGCAAGGCCTTTGTCACCTCTTCTTTCATAACCTTTAGTACTACTATTTACAGAAGCAGAAAGAGGGCAGAGGGTTCGTTTAAAAAGAGGATGTGGGCCCATCACTGTCATCGATCAGATATACACCACCCCAGTGTGTACCAATGAGGTTAACAGCTGAATTTAAAGAAACAGCACCTTCAGGTGTTTAGCCGTGGTGATTCGGGAAAAGAGTGGATTCTTGGCTTCAGGAATGGCAGGTTGGACTAGTGTGTGCAGTGATGTGGACTCAGTCTTGCCAGTCAATCTGTGTCAGTGCTTAACTATGGTCATGAACTGAATGCAATGATCCAGAGAATGAGATCATAAATACAAGTAGGAAAAAACTACCATCTCTCAAAGGGTGGGGATTGAAGGAGTTCAGTAATCTACAACTACTACTACTGTCATTTAGCAGACGCTTTTATCCAAAGCGACATACATTTGAGAGAACAACACAAGCAGAAATTCAAGGAGTATGATACAGTTTGAACAGGTGGACTGCTGGTCATCTATGTAGTTATGTCAAGTGCTAAGATCATGCTAAATGCCTTTTTTTGTGTGCGTGTGTGTATGTGTGTGTAAGTGCCGTATGTGCGCATGTGTGAGAACAAGTGTCCAACAAGTCCTATGTAAAAATCACATAAAAACGCAAAATTCGTAGAACCAGGTTATGGTAGGTGCATGAGGCGATTAGTGCTGGGTCAGGTTGATACTTTAAGTGTGAAAGTGCTCTTCAAAGAGATGGGTTTGAGTTTGCTCTTAAAGGTAAAGACAGACTCTGAGGATCGGACCGATTTTGGTAGCTCATTCCACCATCGAGGGACAACAGAGGAGAAGAGTCTGGATGCTGATCTCATGCTGCGTTGTGTTGGAAACACCAGGCATCTTTCAGTGGCAGAGCGTAGCTGACGAGAGGGAGCCGAATGGATTTGCAGCCCCTTTACAAAGAAATGGTTCTGGCATGTAGTCAGAATGCCTTGCATTCATCTGAGATTGTTTCAGATATTATATGAGGGGATGGTTTGGTGGACGCCGGCACATTTGAACACAGAAGTAAAAAAAAACAAAACTTTAACTTCAATAATATTGCCTAATAAATACTACCAGGGTTTTCTCATCTGTTCTGAACTCTGATCAAATTAATAATATTCAATCATAAAACTCAGTTTCCTCAGTGACGTAGCACCAACGTGCCTCATGTTCCCAAATGATAATATTCATCTCTATAAATTACACAATCTAGTCCGCTTTAGATTCGGTATTTAAGAACTTGGATTTTAGATGGAAAACTTCGGCTCAAAGGTGTTTGAAGTAGTTTAATTCAGTCTTCATCCAACAATGAAGAGAGAAATGTCACAAATAAAGAAGGAAGTACGCATAAACAAATTATCTCTGAAATTGTTTTTTTCTAAAAAGGATGATGATGGAATTTGTTCACTGTGCCACAATTCACCTGCGATTTTCTAATTTCCCCTGACAGATTCACAACACAAACAATTTGTGAATGCAAATCGTAATAAAAACTTGTCCTGCTCTTTCACCCCCTCTTCAACAGAAAATTGCCGCCTCTGTGCCAAATTTCAGTACAGAAATGATTTCCCTTCCCCTTTTCTTCGTGCGGAGGCTTATCAGCCAGCAGGAAGCTGCAGCAGAGCAAACTTTCTGAATCACCCTTCACAGTAGGAGCAGCTGCAGCAGTGTAGCTGTAGGTGGAGATCATTCCTGTGCACCATCTACACCTCCAACCAAAACACCCCCACAAAACCTGCACTCTTTGATCTTCCCCTGAAATGCACTTTGCCCAATGAAAAACTACATTACAAACTACATACAAAACTGCATTCCTCCTTAAACTGATAAAAAAATGAAAAATCAGCCACAGAGTTATTGTGTTTTACAAAAAGATTTACATTTATCTCCAGTGGGGATTTCAATTTATGATCCTGACTTCTAATATTTAGGTTTGATTTTCAGTTAGATGATAAACATTAATTTATCAGGATGCCCCTGGAAGATGGAGGAATGAGAACAGGATGAGACCTGGGGACCACATTCAGTGGAAACCCTGTGTACAGCTGTTTTTTCAAGAATATTGTTGACCCTTCTGGGAATCGACTTTCAGCAGGGTGCAGGAAGATGATTACTGGTACAGTCCTGTAGGTACTCCCATGAATTAAAGATAAGCTTTATGTTATATTTCTGGTAGCAAAATTACTGTTTGCACTTTATTTAGAAGGCTATAACCTTTACGTTCTCTCCTTTATAGGATCATTATTGTCGCATATGGTCAGTTTTCAGGGCTAGTTTGGGCATTATAGATATAATTAACCGTACAGTACCTGTGGGTAATTGGCCCATTATTTCCATTCTAGGCAGTGATCACTAAGGAATTTTTAGAGTACAAGATTATCTGTTAGGTATGGAGGAATGAAGTTCTCAAATAACGCACAACATTTAATTTGAGAAGATTTTGAAAAATAAGCATATTTGATGCAGAGAAAGGAGACAAGTCCCCAAAGTTTCCATCAGCACATCAAAGTGGTCCACATGAAGAAGGAAAAAAAATACAGGTTTGAAAAACTCATAATGGTTTCACACGGAGACCTTTTCCATCAAAGCAGCTCCCCAGAACAGGATTTCTTCCCAGCAACTTCCTGTCTGCTGAAATAAATTTGTGTGATAGTAAGAGAAAAGAAGGCGTTATCCCCCTTTTACCATCGCAAGTGTTTCCAGCCCTGACGAGCACACAATTGTGATGTTTAACAGTGATACCCATAGAGGCCATCATCTTTCTATCACACAGCAACTTCTACTCAGACATGTTCTTAAACAAAAAAAGGGCCAATTGAAGTGGACAGGGAGCTGCTGTCAGAAAGTCTGAGAATACGCCCCTGTCATTTTGCCCAGAAAACCGATGGTGAGAATAGGACATTAATGACAAGCTCTTTAGGTCCAACAGAGGGAAATGATCGCTGTGAGGGTTTCTTATAGTAAAACTGCTTACAGCAAGTTCTCAAATCCTTTCAAGCTTCCTATATTATGTTTCAGAAGATAGATACTTTGAGTTAGTTTTTGATTGAAGCACTGCTGGCAGAAGAGGTTGTCTCAAGTCTTTTTCTGAAGGATCATCAAAGCTTGGCGTGCACTTCCTCTGGACTTTTCTCTCCCTTTTTTAGCCAGACGTGTTCCAACTTGACACAGGATGGCTATATTCAGGTCTTTATGAAGTTTTGTTGCACTTTGGAAAAGGTTTTCATGCAAGATTGTTGCATAATTTTCTGACTATCACTGCAAAGTTTCACAGAAAAAACTGAAGAGGTAGTATGACTGGAATGAAGCTTGGTTTTATTTATTAGAAGACAAGGATAAGTAAGATATTAGGGTAGTTGTAAAGCTGAAAAATATTTTGTGACTTTTGCAAGGAATTTCAGACCAATCTTTAGGTTTACTGCTTAACACAACATGTCACAAGAAGAGTTACCCGTTTTGATAATGAAGACCGTCACAGTGCAAAACATGCATTTCCCTAAAGGGCATCATACAAATCAAAAAAAGAAAAAACAATGTCATGCCAAATAACCTTAAACAATACAGTTGTGAAATATGGCAACACTAAACAGCAACAATATGAATACAAGAGCATTTTTGGACTAAGCCACACAGGGACACACATGCCCCACAGCAAAATATTAAATTTTTTCAACATCTGCACTGTCTGGTACTGCACTGACTTCCACTTCCCATGCATCCATAGACTGTCACCTGCAAGCATCTAGCCTGTACAGGTTATTTGGTTAAAAGCTGGAGAACAATCCTTCTATCCTTCATGTACCAACTGTGAGCAGTTGGTGAGGCCGAATGTGGATGGGTCACGGAAACCAGAGATAAGGCCTCTTGGGTCGGTGGTAAAGTATCCACACTGGCTTTGACTTTCTGAACCAGGGCACATTGAACTTCACCAGCCAATCATTTGACTTTCAGTCAGGAATGACTTCTGTCAATCATCTCAAACATGACCAACTGCTTGATAAGGTGTTAGGGTTAAAAGATTCTCCCATCAGCACAGCTCATTCAGGATGACTTGTTGGTCAGACCTAGGGTCCTTTTGCAAATGCTGATTCAAACAAACAAATTATGGAGACCGCCAACGGAAAAGAACGGTAGAAAACTTCCCATATCCACTTTCTGCCACTATTTGCCATTTCTTTCTTGATGCAACATCTGAGAAAAATAAAAGTATGACCCCATGTAAAAAGACCGATGAGCTTTCAGTCCTTCACAAGCATAGAGTTTCTCATTCATGACTGGGTTGCCATTCCGGTTTTTCATTTGTGCAGTAAAGATGTGAATAAGACAAGATAAATGGAAAATGACCTGGCCCAGATTAAAATGACCTAAACCAGCAAATATTATCTGTATTGGCCAAAAAACAATAAACCCAAATTACAGACCTGCACTTTGCCAAATATCCGTATTTCTAGAGATTAAAGTATATTGTGAAGCAGGTATCTGTTACGTATAGAGATAAGCGGATAACTTATTTTTTCATCCGCAACCGCTTCTTAAAATCTCCATCTACCCGCTATCCGCCTGCACAAGCAAATTTTTACCAATTTTCAAAACCGCTCCCGCCATCCGCAGAGTAGCTTTTAGGTATATCTAAATTAGCTTTTTTTATTTGAGTGCTTCAACCGTAACCCGCAAGAATGTAATTAAAATCAAAATTTTTCGAGACGTCATCCGCCCGATCCGTGGTTATCTGTGGGCTCCTTGGGTGCAACCGCAATCCACGCATCTCTAACCTGTTACCAGAATAGAGTACATTTGAGATCCAAAAAGCAGTAATGCAATTAATCCAGTGGATGCTGCGTTACTGCAGTCCACAAATAAATGCACCCCTTCAAGTGTTATGATCAAAAGCCAAAGGCTGAACTGGACTCGGGAAGGAAGATCATTACTCGTATTCTTAAAATTCATTCGATTTGACTCAAACATGCAGAAGATTTGCATAACCTGAAAGGTCATTCGCAGAATCTTTCAGTGCACCTACAACCCAATTACCTGAAGTAAAAGCTTACAAAGCAGAAACTTAACAGAGAGAAAGTCAAAAGTGCTGTACACACCTACTGTATTCCCTCCCTTCCACCCAGAGATGACTTCAAGTTTTCTAGGTACGCCATTGCTCAAATAAATACTTTCAGTTCTTCTATAGATGCAAAAAGGAAGAAAGCTGGAGTAAAAATGTTGCTGTGCACTCCCCATCTCGCCCATTGGGATTCTTTGTGATGCTGACAGTGAAGGCACCTTGCAGACTTATGAGCTGGCAAGCTCTCTCAGCACACTCCATTCAGACAATGATATTGGCAGCATTTGCAGCTTGGCCCGTGAGTTGCTGCTTGTTCCAGTGCCACCACTTATAAATTGGGACCTACTGTGGGACATCATGTCAGTGTCACAGCAGGAGCTCTACCCACTAAGGAGCTCTACAACCTTCTCATATTGGGGAGAGAGCGCCAGAACATTTATTGTGAGCAGAAAATGTGGTACTGACTCTGGAGGAAGCTTCAGTTATCCAGACTGATTATGGCAGTTGTCTCGACAAACTTTACGTGGAATTCCTTTGTGTGTGTGTGCAATCGTAGATGTGCAACATGAACAAAACATGGCTGAGTGAAAACTCTGGGGAGCTCAGAGATATGTAGTAGAGGAAATGTGACTGCTAATCTTAAGAACCCAGACTCTTTTTGAAGTGGAAATACTTCCAACCAGCATTATTGCTAACATGAGCAACAAGATCAGACAAATAAACATAATTAGAGATGGAGGGACATCAAATCCATACCCTGCGCTGCTGGACAGACTAAAGAACATCCCTGTAAAGGTGTCTCTCAACAAGAACACATCATCTATGTGCTTTTTAGTGTGAGTGTGTAAATACTGGTCATTATCTCCTCAGAGCTTTCGAGAGGCAGCTGATGAAAACAGCACAGAGCTCTCAGGAAAACTCACTAATATCACACCCTTCAAAGTCCAGACCAGACTCACCAACAGACATCTGAAGTAGACTGTAAATAACAGGCTGTTTCTCTGTGATTACCTTTTCTTGTATTTGGCCTTCCAGTCTATTTATTTATGTGTTGTCCTTTTACTGACACACACAGTAGACGGAGTTCAAACTGTAAAGGTCAGACCGGTTGATACAGGGGTAAAGTAATACAGCAAGGGGATTTGTTGAAGGCTACTTGCATTAGATGTAAACCAACACATGGCCTTTTGCAGTCTAAAATAGAAATATCAAAAGCTAACAGCCAGTTGTTCACCCTCCATTTCTTGGCTTTAATCTACCCTGCTTGTGATCTTTACTATAGCACATTACAATGGCCTGAGGAAATCTTGATCACTTTTTATAAGAGATGGGCACACTGGGTGAGCACAATTCATTAAAGCAGATAACCAAATTAAACTGGGAGCCATTACAACGAAGGGCAAGGAAGTGTTTTAAAAATGTTATTAGTATTTTTATGTTTTATTACACATTAAATGCACAGATAGGAAGGGAAAAAATGATTTTTGGGAAAGTGTTCTTAAAAATGTATTTCATGCAACTGATAATATGATGTCTGTGCATGCTTATTACTTATTCTTCTGCCCAGCTGGAAAAATAAGACCTCAGCAGCTTCTCAATCGAAGATCTCGATCATTCGTGATCTTTAAAGCTTTTCCTCAGAAAGTCTAATCTCTTTCAGCTCACTTTCAGTTATTCTGGGCTAGGTTCTCCCAGAATCTCCCGTCCATTTCAATGAAACATTTGGTATCCTTTCCTGGTACATTTACAAGTACATCTTAGGTTTTACCATTTTATTAAAAGGGTCACACTGGTGACACTGGTG
The DNA here is from genome assembly GCA_036024015.1 of Craterocephalus amniculus. Lineage (NCBI taxonomy): Eukaryota > Metazoa > Chordata > Actinopteri > Atheriniformes > Atherinidae > Craterocephalus > Craterocephalus amniculus. Next base: position 27,488 of record JAVQJG010017282.1, on the reverse strand, counting down.
ACACTGGTGACACTGGTGACACTGGTAAAGTGTCCAGCTGCACTGGTGCAGCTGGACACTTTATTAGACCAGAAGAAGCAGCAAAACAAAACAAACAAAAACATGTAATCCAAACTACTTACAACGTATACAACTAAGACCATCCTAGCCAGTAGGTAATTACACAGCTATTAATAATACTAGTAGTAATAATAACAATAATAATAACGTTCCTGTATTCAAGTTCGACAAAATGCATCATTTTGTATTCTGTCTGCAATAGAAGTAAATCCGGGAAGAAAATTGTGTTTATGCCATTAAATGCCTTTTAAGGAGGAAAAAGCACCTAAATAAATACTGTATGTGACTTGATGTCAGAGAGATCTGATCAGACTCTGATTAGTGCATCTGATTATCCCGTCCGATGCCGTGGCGGTTTTTCAGTCTCTGTTGTAGCTTAAGAAAAGCCGAGCTGGTAACGCTTGTTCCCAAGCATCCAGTCTCTGTGTGCACACATGTAAATATGGCCTTTCACTCTGATATACCTTGTACCAAAGACAGCTCTGTGCGGCTCAAATATGATTGAACCAATGGACTCTAAACTTAAGAGAGGCTGTAAAAGAAAAAGCTGACAAAATCATCAGCACTGTTGCTCTATTTTCTTCCATTTCCTTTTCGTTTTATACCATGTCTAGGAATGTCCCCCAAAAAAAAAAATCATGGAAAAAGAGAACAGAGTGAAGCATGCATATGAACCACCACATACCTGTTCTCGGGATCTGGTGTGGTCATGGCTCGCGTTACATAACACATCTTCAGGGGGATGTACCTTCTATCACCGTACAGAGACAGGGAGGACTGAGTAGGTGGGCTTGGAGGGTCAGAGGAGGAAGAGGAAGATGAGGTGAAGGGGGGGCTGCCGGGGCGAGGGGACTCGGGAGGCGGTGTCTCCCAGCTGATCTCTGACACAGGGGAGCCCTTTTTGACATACGGTGTGGCTTCACGCATGTACTTCACTTGAAAGCAGAAAAAGAGGAACATATTTAGTATAAATTAAGGGATCAACATAAAATGAAGCATGCTTTGACATTTTAAACAACCTGGCAACACATTTGGTCAGATTTAGTCATTGTTTAAAAGTATAAAGCATCCCAGCTCCAACGTATTTAGATTCTTAAATATACATACAATCCCCAATTTTTAGAAACCGTTTGTCACCTTGTTTCTACTATTTCATCACTATAAACTTATTTCATCTACATGAACAATATTGAATAATGCAATTTAAATGATATCAGATCAACTACACTATTCAGCTTCTGTTGCTGATGCTGTTATTGTTGTAATCTTATTTACCAGACAGAAACTGGAAGGTAGTTTGTCATGAGTAAGAGGAAGGATGTGGGGACACCACAAAATGTTTTAGTTCTCAGTCAACACTGAAACTTTTCAATCACAAAGAACCGAAGACCAAAGTAAGTATACGTCACATAGATGGGAAAGCAGCAAAAAGAAGCAGCAAATTAACGGTGAAGCAAAAATAATGACCACAAAACTGTTTCACCCACTGTAGGTTCGTACAGGTAATGATTCATGAGCCCTGTGTTGCATGTCACATCCATCCCTATTGTCGCATATTACCTGTCTGCTTCTCTACTTTCAACAGTCCATTAGAACAAAAATAATCTTTAAAAATATGGACAACTTGTTTTATTATTAAAAAGTATGCAAATCAGGGAGTTATTGTTTGCTGCACAGACAGCGGGCGGCTCAGTGAAAAGATTACAGTTTGTCTTCCTATTATAATGAGCTGGCACAGTTGGTCCTCTCTGCTGCCAGTGTGAAACAAAAGCAGCAAAATACAAACATGCCAAAAGCCCAAACACACTCAGGCGTCTTTTCATCTTTCTGTTCATTTGTTAAGATTTATTTATTTATTTTAACTTTTATTTAACCAGGAAGTCCTGCTGAGATCAAAATGTATTGTTTTAAAAAGGTAGATCTGGTCGAGGTGGTAGCATAAAAATTTTACATATAAAACAAGAATCAACATATATCAACATATGAAAGAAGCTCTCTCTGTCTCTGTAGCAACAGGCAGGCAGATTAAATAAACACCAAAACAGCGCCTGCCACCCCCCCCCCCCCCCAACCCCCACCCCCCACACACACACTCTCAATGTTTCTACTCATAGGACTTCAGCAGCTGATGCTACAAGCCTGGGAAACTTTCCAAACAACAAAACAGAAAGCTTTACATTTAAATCAAAACTGTGAATCACTGTAGGCTTGATAACCGTGCTAAATCCATCATGTACTCATGCTTTGTAGGAATTATAAGCAGGGAAGGGGCACTGGAGAGAAGAGGCTAAGATAAAGGGAATGCTCAGCATGCTCTGAATGTTCTGCATGGCCTGGATGGCTTAATGGCAAATCTCAAGCTCAACACATAACTGGAATGAGCCTGGTACCATTGGTAATCCGACTTTGGAGCTATTCTTGGTGGGGAAAAAAAAATCACCATGAAGCAGTGTTAACACGCCAAACCGCCAACATTTAGAGGTGAGATGACAGGCAACACACAGAAGAAGACAAGACTGATGCGGGAGAGTCCTCAATTGACCTGCAGTAACGATGTGATCCAGTTTCACAGAAGAATAATCTCCCACACACTCAGATTAGATTAAAAGGGCTAAAAAACGACTCACATTTGTTGCAATGGTACAATGGGAGTCAATAGACTGAAAAGATCCAATCTGCCGCAGTCAAATGATGACAGCCATGTCTGCTGGTGCTTGCAAAGGCCCATCCATCAAAAGCACTAAATTGTTAAAGTTAAAATCGTTGATTTTTAGATTAGTGAATACCTTTGAGTGCATCCACACACACCATCTGACTTTACTTTTTTGTTGCATAATATGAAGCAAACCTTTGTGGGAAAGCTGGAATTCTCCGGCTCATCAAGTGGAGAAAATCCTTTTAAAACAGGAATTTCGCACCTTAGAGTAAAACTGTGAAACTTAATAGCGTTATTTATGCTTTAAGGCGCATCTCTGTAGCTACAGCCTTGGGCCTGCCTGTAGCGACAACACACCTCCTCAAATGAAAGCATACAACTAAGCCGGAGCATGTATAGAGATTCCTCCTGGAAACCACACAAACAGCGGTTTATCAGCACGAACCGCCGGTGTTTTCTCTCTACGTCTGATCCTGGTCAGAAAACACGAAGCAAGATGAAAAAAAGGCTCAATTATCTTCTCCTTTTCAGTTTCAGCCAGGAAAGTCATCTCCACTTCAGAACTCGTGATTCTTTTATGTTTACTTTGAACAGAAAAATTCATTTCCAAATAAAATGCAGTTATGCTGCCAATTAGCTGACTTATGGCTCATTAATTTGCACTTGACTTTCTAAATTATTTACCTTTTAAAACAACTGTCACCTTTTTTTTGTTTTTTTTAAAAAAAGGTGCGTTTAAGAGATTATTATCTTTTTATCCATCGCAAAGAGTCAGAAGGGATCTAAATTCTGTACCCAGATACAGAGGTGCACGTATAGGGGGAAAACATGGGGAGTAGTCCCTCTGATCATTACAGAATAAGTGCGTTCTTGTGCGTGAGCTCCCTTGGGTCATGTTTCTGTTTTGCATGAACACAAGCTAACTCTGCACCATACCCTCAGCAGCTGGAGAAACTACCTCAGCCTTCATTTCAAACCAGAGTGTTTATTATGCAAGTCAAACCAAAGACCCAAACAAGGGCTGCCCCCCCCTCCATCTGTTTGATTTTTATTTCCCTTTTTTTTTAGCTCATCTAGACTTATCAATTCTAAAACAGAGCATGGCCGCACAATTAAATCTTTTCTATGATTCCCATTCTGAATGTGCCGCTGCAGCTGCTCAGCTCCACTTTTAAACACTTATATTCCCTTCTGCTGATGGCAAATGCCATTGGCTTATCCTCAAACTGCAGTCAGTCCGTCAAGCACACATTTTGCAGTTCATAAGGAATAAGGTTAGTTCTTGTTTTGTGGTTTAAATGAATTTCAGTCATGTCTTTTAAAACACACCTGGCACACATACATGTAAAAACGCTTTAACAAAGACACATTCTCCAGTTCATGACAACAGGTGTGATTATAATATCTTTCTCTTTCTCCTATTTTATGGTGTTTAACAGTACTTAATTAGGTCTGAAATTATAGGGCTTTCATCCATATGGTCTCTGAGAAAGAGAATGCAGAAAAAAGGTTCTCATTAAGCCTGTGCGTGGAGAAGTAGAGGGTGAGAGAACCAAGTGGAGCAAAGAGGTAGAAAAGAACAAACAGGCTCCACTGACTGCAGAAGGAAGCCTTTTAGGCCAGTTTTGATATCTGGATATTAGAGAAGCGCAAAAGGGCTTTACAAATCTTCCCTTAAGGTCTCTTTTTTTATGATCCCGACAAATTCCTCAGAGATCTTACATGCCGGCTTACCCGAACAACATCACTAAAGAGAAGATCTTTTTTACAGCTGGAGTATGGTATGTATGGCATGGAAATTTTAACTCAAAAACTGGTCTAAACCTTAAACATGTAGATTAAAAAAAGAAAGAATGTTTGCTTAAATTTGGATGTAATTAAGATGTATTAAATGTCATCTTCTAACATATTTCGAATGATTTTATAGGTCAAAAGTGAATTAGAAATGTAGATTAATGGTTTTTCTGAAAGGATGGCCTCAATTTTATTTTTTTTATTTTTGCTGATTCTAAATAGTGACTCTTACATTAAGAGACTGGCAGCTCTTTGTTCACGCCATGACTGGCTGTATCAAAATTTATTGCCATTTCAGCCTCTGCAGACCAATTAACACAGCCCTCCCTTTACAGTGCTGCTACTGTACCACATCACAGCAATCCCATCGAGATATCCCAATTAGCTCTTCATTCTTTCTGTTTTTGGTAAACAAGTCAATGAATTAGAAATGTTAGGCCACGCTGAAAGGAGCACAGACATGTTTGCCCATTATTGACTATCCCGGTTCAGACAGTGAGTGTCCCTGAAACACAAGACCTGATGGGACAATGTCTAGTCTGGAGAAAAGCAAACCCCATCACATAAAATTACAAGGCCTACGACCAAGTCCAAAGGACTGAACTGGACACCAGCTGCAATGGGATTAGCCACTTAGCCCAGTTAGGAGGAGCATCGATAAAGAATAAAGGAAGAAGAATACAGAGTACAAAGATGAACCAACAGAAGAATTCAATAAAAGCTTGAAGCATGCAAATTGTTTCATGTGGCTGTGGATAAGTGGAGAAGACCGTAGCATCATAGCACCTTTACACAAGTCGATGCTCCATCTTGATCAAAAATATTGCAATTTTGCATTGTAACAGTTGTAATCTGGAACTCAATATTTCATATTAGAAACAGATGAAAGAAAGACTGATTGGTAGATTGCACCAAGTTAGAGAAGCTAGTAAAACTGACTCAAACAAGGGGCCATGAAGCCTTATCGGGGGATTCATTCTGCGTTTGCTCATGAAGGACCTAAACGAACATAAGATGCTCTTCTTATCACCAAAATACTGTTAACAGGTAGTAACATACTCATTGTTTAGATAGGCAACAAAGTTTCGATGCATTATTTTCATCAACATCAATTTTTGAACTAGAGAGCTTCCCCTATTTCTGTTTTAGGCAACCACACTTCCTAAAAACGCATAACTCCACCACAGTGATTTATCAGTAAGCTGTTGTCTAATCAGCTGCGAGGAAATTAACAGCAGCCAGTTATAAATGTCACATAGATTTTATCTCATATTTGGCCACTGTGCATCAGAACCTACAGGTCTCTCCTCTACAGAAAAGTTCAAATATACAACTGAAATCACAACAAAAATAAACAAAAAACGTACAAAAAGGCAACAATTTCATGTGGAGGCGAGTTCTTATTGGCTACAAACGCTGAAAGGATCAACAGATGAGTCTTAGCTGCAGGCCTCTGCTTTTGATTTGGCTGTATAAACGTTCACACCGGAGAGGAATGAGTGATTCAGTATATTATCATCGCCACAACGATCACCAGCGCAACGCCACAGTTTGTTATTATCGTCAGTGTCATCCGCTCTTGTCAGACTCCACCAGCTGTAACAAAGAAAGGAGAGGATAGTTCCTCCTAATGACAAACATTCAGCTGGTATACACACACACACATGCACACACACTGAAACACACACACACACACACACACTCGTTGAAACACACACACACAAGCATCAGTCTAGACTACAATGCTGATGCTGGTATTGGCCCCGCATAATAAACACAGTGAGACACACACATATGTGTATTCAGACTTCTGACAGCAGCACATATAGACACACACACATGCACCCACACCCACAGACTCTTCCAGATGTCAGGTGATGACAAGTTCAGCTTGTTAAGGACTAAACAACAGAGCTTACAGGACACTGACTCACATCCTGCCTGCTGGAGTATTGCAGGTGTTCTTTATTGTTTTCTTAGGGTTTGTTTCTACAGCTTCCATGTGGATGTTTGCCAATAACACTGTTTACTTGCACAGGGAATTACATTTGGTCAAATATTTGCTTCATCCACAGCCAGTTCCGCTGTGTTAAATACTAATTTCATGTACATTTTAATGAGATACCCAGGATAAGATAAAGTGAGAGTTTCCACACAACATATGGAACTGACAGCATGATAAGTGTGCTGAAACTTGCCTGCAGGATATGTGTTTTCAGCTAACAGAGAGTCGAATGTAAAGGCTGCCTGGACTCAAGAACAGCTAATGATATGAGCAGTGAATTAAAGTTCTGTAAACTGCATGTCCCTTTGCAACATGAAGAGGCACAAGGGGGGTTTTGGTTTAAGTAAGACAGAAGTCTTTATGAATCAAGTTTGATTTGTTTGAGTTTGATTTGTTGTCTGGTTTTAAATATTAATATCAGTAAATACATAACAAGGGAGAAAGACTAATATAACTTAAACATTTAGGGAGAGAAAGGAGAGACCTCCCTTGAGCTGAATTACATTTTACATGTTTGCATGGTGAGGCATTTACAGGATATAATGAAGAATCGTATTTAAAACATAAGGATGATATTTTCTTAATATTAAAAAAAAGGGAAAAAAAGAAACAAGCTTTTCGCATGTGAAATTGAGCGTTTAAGACGTCTTCATGTCACCAGTTGGAGTGTCCATTTCCCGTTTGTTGACATGGCCATGGCAGAAGCTTTCAGGATATGCTGGCGCTTTCTCTGTTTGTAGGACTTCCTCCATGTTTGCACATAAATGATACTCAAGGATTATGATGAGAAACTGAGGTGTAAAGGGGCATTCACACCAGGATAGTCCGGGGACTCAGCCTGATTGACCGGGGATTTCCCACAGTTTTCACACCTTCCTTTCAGTTTAGTTTTGTTTGGTTTGTGTTCAAACTGGATTTACAGTAACTAAAGTGGTTCAAACATCCTGGACAACGTCACTGCTGGCTTGCTGGATGATAGTCCTCCCCAGACAACCTCATCAATAAAGAAGAACCGGGAGGAAGAACAAGGACATTTAGGCTAGTTAGCGTGGGCAGGTCATGCAAATGGTTTTTTTTTTTGTCTTCTTTTTTTTCGTTAGGTTGCCTATTTTTGTGGACATGACAAGTGTCATATGATAAAACAACAGAATCACATTATATATAAGAATGAATTTTTAAAAAGTAACACAGGAAGGGAGGGGAGTGTAGAATATCTTTTTCTGAACACACACTGTTGGATTTGTTTTTCCTCCACCCTAGCAATACTCTGCATCCCTTCTTCTTCTTCATGATGATTTATTGTGGTTGGCATAAATGTTCTATGTGTTCCACTGGATAGACCATTTTGCAAGTGAACTGAGACTTTGGGCTTTTAGGCAGACCTGAGTCTGCTTCTCTGCTCTGCATCAGAGTTCAGTTGGATATCATACCGCACACCGAATTAATTGTACGATCGGTGGAAGCGGACCAAACACCTGCAGGGTGAACTGACAACACTGAATGGGATCTATAAGGATGGACAACATTCTGGATGTAGAATTTCTTCTGTTGCCACAGTGACGACTGCAATGTGATCAACTGTCAGTCATTTCAGAAAAGCTGTTTAACCACTCTGCTGTGTGTTGCACGCGAGAGTTAAATTACTCGTCACTGTGGAGTTTGTGTTATTATGTAAAAGTCTTGTGTTTCCATAAAGACCAAGTTTTCAGTTTCGCCTTCAGACTGATGCAAAACGACACAATGATCATATCTCAAAGGGACTTTGACATTATACAAAAACACTGAACTGAAACTTTCCAGTCCTGGGCTAGAAACTACAAAAGGAAGATGGGTGGAGATTAAGATGAAAAAAAAAATACTGATTTGACAGCTGAATACAGACGTTTGTCTCTAATGCCACAAAGGTTTTAGTTTAATTCAATTCCCTTCCACAAATTAAGAAAGATCATCTCAGATTAGTGAAAAAAGAACGATTCCCTTTGAGCAACCACTGACAGATCTTCTTTCACATCTTAAAAAAAGTACAATGTTTAAAGGTTTCACACTGGTGTGTGTAATGAACACCTGTGGTTAGGAAGATCTGTAATGAGTAAAAATCATTTAGCCTTTGAGCTCCAAGTCAACCTTTGGAAGGTTATTTTTGGTGTTTTGTTTTTTTTTTGCCAACATTTCACCCAAAGAATTAAATCATGTCTCCCGTAAATAAATAATCTGTAGTAATAATAATAATAAAAGTATCTCCGTGTGGATTAGATATATTTCTTTGACAGAAACAAACTCAAAAAATTGAGAAAGAAGGGGGAAATAAGAGAAGATCTTGTGAAATACCAAGACTGACTCTTCAACTATGGAGAATTGATATTTGGAGAGAGGTGGTGTTTGCACATGATAAGAAGCCAACAATCCCTCTGAATCACATGAAGGCCTCGGTACACCAATAACATAATATTTAATAAGGAGTGACTTCAAACTATGTCACAAAGCCAAACTGTTTTGTGGGGAGAAAAGCTGGCACTCATAACCCCCTCCTGGGTCCATCCAGCTGCCTCCTGATCTCTCCATCTTTTATACTTTCTGTAAATGAATCATGCAAATGGGAAAACAACATGTCCTCAAATGCATCTGTGAGTTGCTCTGAAGTGCCGAAAGCTTCAAAGAAAAGTTCCAAATCCCCCTTTTTTTAATCACCTGAGCACAGTCGGCCATTAGACCTTGTCACAAAAGACATTTTGACATGTCACAGTAAGAGAAAATAATAAATGATGGATGAATTCCACTTTGAGACTTCAGTTTCAGGTCTTGGTATTCCTCAAGCTCACTGTAACATGTCAAAATGTCAAAGGAAGCTCGCGCCACAGCCTTTATTACCGCAACTTCCCCTATGCCGTCGTTTTAAGGTGACCTGATGAGGCTGTCTGAGAGGACCTCATTAGCAAACAATCTTCAAGGCAAATGTCAAGTAAAAGTGCACAGCACAAAGCGGGCAGTTTTAGTATTAAAGGGGGGGTATTCTGCACACCTCTATTGTTAAAAAATCTTTCAATAGTTTGGAGTTGAATGTGCATAATAGGACCACCATAACATACTGGCTGTGGTTGCTGGGAGCTTAGAAAACACTGCAGAAAACTGATTGCCTCCCAATTGGCTTGTCAGACTGCATGCTGAGCACAGAGCGGGGCCAGCAGAGTGAAACTCCCGCTTGAGGGAAATTTCAACAAAGCGGTGGCTCTCTGACATGGAGGTTTGAACCCTGGTTGTCTGGATGAAGTGCAGATTTTAGACCGCAGGGTCAAACAGCGAGCATCTCATTGCCTGGGTCGGCCCAGTTGCTGCCTGTTATTCCCTCAAACTCCCTTTTTATTTTCCTAATGAGTTTTCGAAATGACTTATCTGTGCTTCTGTAAAAGCACACAGATCGGAAAACGGTCTTTCATGCACAAAGACACATAAACAAAACGCGCAAAGATGCAGCGGCACACGGAACTCCCATGAGACAGGTACTTTTTTCCTAAGAGATGCATCAGATCTTTCCTCTTGATCCCGTTGCTCGAGTGATATAATCTGCTTCTCTAAAAGCGTAGAAAGGTGGCTCGCTCTCAGGAAGTATAGAGGAAATATCACGCATTTTTGGACCTTGCGTATCGCTACACTCCAGTGAATGTGAGCATGCTTGGCTACACATATTCAGCACCTGCCACACCCCCGCCCCAAATGCATCTCATACATTTCCTCGATGTTTTGAAAAATTCTTAAATGCAAATAATCAATGCATCAATGCTCTCTGTTATTCCCCATTAACCCTCACATTTCCATTTTATTCCAGTCTCTTTACCTCCCTCATTAGCTCTCCCTGTTTCTTCCATCCATCTCACTTCCTCTCAGCACTTTCCCCATTAAATTCACATTTCAGCTCCTTGCCCTCCCATCCCTCCTTCCTTCCCTCCTCCACTTTTATATCTGATAAGTTCTCAGCTGGGACCAGCTTCTCCCCTCTGCAGTGCAGTCAGCGTGTCCCCATGGGAAGAATCATCACCGAGTCTGCATGCGTGTGCTTGTAAGAGTGACGCACATGTGTGTTGCTGAAAGAAGTGCTTTGTTCTTATGGTTTCAGGTCCTCACTGAAATGGGAATAAAAGCTAAAAGGTGGACACCGGTGTGCTACGATTTCCTGTGTTTGAGCAGGTGGGTGTATAAGGGGTAAATTAAGATCATCCTTCTTTCTTTTTTCTGAAAACTGGCAGTACACTTGAGGAAATGTTTAGCCACTCAAAAGTCTTAAGTGGTCTTGCAACAAGAGTAAGAGGATGAGATAGGATTCAAGTTTTATCTTGCTTTTTCACCCCCCATGGCACTCTCTTTAGAAATCTCAAATGTTCGCCTTGAAAAGGCAGAGTGACCTGCTTCCAAACTAAACAGAATAATTTATACAGTGGGACGTACTACTTAGCCACTATGAACTAAATTTAAGAAAAATAAAGACTGCTGAAGAGTTATTTTTTTAAAAAGAGTCTGTTTTTATCAAGTGGAAGATTTTGATTTCACTCAAAATCCTGCTGTTTAATTCTCCTAGTAATCAGATTAATTAAATACCTCTTCACCCTCATTTGGCTGGTGTAACAAAACCTAACTTGCAGAGTCTTAATTATCACCATCATTATTATTATCATTATTATATTTTTATTTTTATGACGCACAAAATAACCCAATATCAGTGTGTGGAGCATGAAGCTGCATGTTTTCCTCAGTAGGAGCTGGGGCTTCTACATGGGTGCGCGCTAATGTGGGGTGATCAGACCGAGGGGTCATCTCGGTCCCATACAAAAAGATGTCTATTCAACCAACACGCGCACCTCAGAAAACAAGATTTCATCTCGTGGGAGGCCATTAACGAGGACATGCCTGTGGGAAGAAAACGCCTGGGATTCCCTTGGCTCTCCCGTTTCAGTGATCCTCTCACGCATCTGCTTACCTTCCAGGGTCACCTCCTTCCCGGCGCGTTTCAGCGCCTGCACAGCCTCGTCGTGGGTCGCATCCCGCAGGTTCATTCCGTTCACGGACAGGATGGCGTCCCCGACATAAAGAGCCTGGGTCTGATCCGCCGCAAGCCCCTTGAATATCTTACTTATGAGTATGGGCATCTTGTTTTCCTTACCCCCTTTAATGCTTATACCGAGCCCCCCCACTTCCTGCTTGGTCACCTTGACGCACCGTTTTTTGTTGGCGATCGCCTCGGGCACTCGCTCCGGGAGGTCCGTGAACGCGGTGCGAGCAACTTGGGGACCATTGTTGGAGTTGGCGTTACTGTTGTCAAGGTAAGATCCATTGGTAACGCCGTTGGAGTTGACGTTGTCGTTAACACTGCAGTCCTCGCAGCTCAACGTGAGCGCTTCTTCGCTCAAGTTGACCAAAACTTTGTGCCACCGCTCTCGCACCAAAACCTCCGCAAATGCACTCTTTTGCACTCCAGGGCCACTCGTGGCTCCTGCCGCTGCTACCACCGCCATCTTTGGAGCATTTCTGTAAAATCACATGTGAATAAGTTCCCAGCGCGCTCACCCACTTGCACCCTGTCTCCTTTGAGCTGCAGGCTGGACTTTGCCCCTGTGAAGTTTTTCAGCGGGACTTGTCAAGAGTCCCGAGCAGCCATCCAGAACCCTCTGAGTACAGGCTGCCCTCAGCCCCGCCTGCCCGAAGATATTATCTGTTGGGTGGAGTTTTCCTCCCCCTCCTACGACAACCCATCTTTACATTCAATATGCACAGAAATCGTTCACCATAAGCGCATCAGAGCCACAACTAGTAAATGGAATAAACACGTCAACATAAAAAAAAAAAAAGTGCTGTCATCATTCAAAGCTCGCTCGCATCTCTCACAATATTCGATAAGATTAATCTTATTCGTCTCTTATTCTGCAAATTTTTTTACAAAATAATGTTTTGTGACGTTTGCTGTTTTGTGCGCAATTTGGCAGCATTAAGAATATACGTCGACGCGTTTAAAACGTCATAAAAAACCCCGTTTTAAAGAATCTTAAACAGACCTAAAACTGATTTCCAGTCTACTAGTGAGTTCCCCATGTGCTGTACAGGATCGCGTTCACGTCGCACCAGTGAGATCGGTTACGCGCCTGCAAGAATGTGCCTCTGTCGGTTTTCATGTATCCATCAGGAAAAACAGAAAGCCTGTATTTAGTTGGGGTGGTCTTACATGTCAGACCTTCCTAAGCCCCATCTCATAGAACTTGCTGTGCAGCTCTTCGCCGGGACGAACCCAGTAGGCTATGTGACAGAGTCTGCGTGAAAAGAAGATGGAGACAAACGCAACGTGGGGACTTCATCCCGTCCAGATGATATGACTTGTAGCGGTTTCTCTCTAGTAAAGTAGCAACTCCGCAGAAACACTTTGGATGTAGGAACATGATATTTTTCCTCCAGCCACTGTCAACCTGAAGCTTTGCATCCCACTCAGTTACAAGCAGCGGAAGGAAACTTTGCTCGGAAGCACAATGTGATTACGACACCTGCTGGTTACTTTACAAAAATATTTTTTACTTGAACGAGCTCACAGGCATCTTGTTCTACTTATCTACACTGTGTTCCAAATTATTATGCAAATACATTTTTACTCAAATTTCCATTAATTGATGCAAAATGTCAGTATTATTTTCAAGTCATCAGCCATTAGTTTTATTCAAACGCCAATGAAGAAATATAATGATAATAGTATTTTTTACACTAAATAATACAATAAATAACTCAAAGTCCACTGTTCCAAATTATTACGCTTAACAGCATTTCAAGACATTTTACAGGCTGTAAAGAACTCAAAATGGTCACATGTTAAATTTGTTGCATTATAAGACCTTATAAAATGAAATAATTTCGATTGAAATAACTTTTTCATAAACAGGTCCAGTTACATGTTAATGTAGGACCCCTTTCTTGATATCACTTTAATAAGCCTTGCATCCATTGAACTTGTAAGTTCTTGGACAGTTTCAGCTTTAATTTCTTTGCAGGATGTTAGAATAGCATCCCAGAGCTGCTGCTTGGATATGAACTGCCTCCCACCCTCATAGATCCTTTGCTTGATGATGCTCCAGAGGTTCTCAATAGGGTTGAGGTCAAGAGAAGTTGGTGGCCACACCATCAGTTTCTCTCCTCTTATGCCCATAGCAGCCAGTGACTCAGTGGTGTTCTTTGCAGCATGAGATGTGGCATTGTCATGCATGAAGAGGATTTTGTCGGAAGGTACGGTTCTTCTTTTTGTACCATGGAAGAAAGTGGTCAGTCAGGAACTCTACATACTTTGCAGAAGTCATTTTCACACCCTCAGGGACCTTAAAAGGGCCTACCAGTTCTCTCCCCATGATTCCAGCCCAAAACATGACACCCCCGCCTCCTTGCTGCCGTCAGCCTTGTTGGGACATTGTGGCCATTCACCAACCATCCGCTGCTCCAGCCATCTGGGCCATCTAGGGTTGCACCGCACTCATCCGTAAACAAAACTGTTTGAAAATTAGTCTTCATGTTTTCCTGAGCCCACTGCAACCGTTTCTGCTTGTGAGCATTGTTTAGGGGTGGCCGGACATTAGCTTAAAGCACACTTGCAAAATTCTTACACCTTGTGGTTCGTGGGACTCCAGAGGCACCAGCGGCTTCAAAAACCTCTTTGCTGCTTTGCAATGGCCTTTTACCAGCTTCTCTCTTGATCCGATGAAGTTGTCTGGTAGAAACTTTCCTTATTTTGCCTATATCCGCGCGGAGTCGCCTGTGCTCTGAATTAGCCACAAATTTCTTTACAGTTCGATGATCACGCATGAGTTCTTTCTAAATATCCAATGTTTTAATACCCTTAGCAAGGTAGTGTACTATCTTACGCTTTTCAGCAGCAGAGAGATCGTTTTTCTTCCCCATATTTCTTGGAACCTGTGGCCTGCTTAATAATGTGGAACATCACTTTTAAGCTGTTTTCCTTTAATTGGGCGCACCTGGGAGACAATCTATCACAGGTGTCTAAGATAATGTCAATGATCTACAGAGCCTTGGGATACAATGCCACCCATGAGTTTAATTTGAAAAACTAATATAAAATATTTTTAACTCTTAAATCCACATTGCATAATAACTTGGAACACAGTGTACACATGGAATGATATTCAATCATTCAAGTAAATAATAATAATAATAATAATAATAATAATGATAATAATATATAAAAGATAATAAGACTAATAAAAAAATAAACTATCCCAGAGTTTGCATGAGCCAGTTTATAAAATTGCTCAAAATGTTACATCTTCTATTGCCATTTAATGTTTTAAATAATCTATATGTTAACTGCATAATCTGACTTAGAACTGTATTAGGCCACTTGATTGCAAAATATGTTATTTTGCAAAGCAATCCAAATGTTCTGTTCTAGTGCAATTAAATATGAATTTCTTTCCCATAGACACACTAATGTTTACTTCATGCAGAAGCTATATTGGGATTTAATTCAGTCATTGCACAATAAGGTCTCACAAGCATTATTCCCCTGCTGTATAATTCCCATTTTTGCTCTCATCAAAGTTGTATAGCACTTAGTTTCTCATCAGAAAGCTTTCATATACCTGGTTTATATATGCATGGATGGAGATGATATTTCCTGAAAAATTTAGACTTTTGGAGTCCAAATGGAGCAGGCAACTTAAGTATAAACATTCAGCAGAGCTACAGCTTGATGCTTTAGTGAATGACTAGTTTGGCCAAAAACTGTGCTGTCAAGCCAACACGTATGAATTTTCTCTTAAACTTTTCTTCTGTACTCCATGGGTCATGCTTTTCTTATTGTTACCAGTCTTTCATTTACTTTCAATACTACAGTAAAATATAATAAATGGTTAATCAAAAATTTTCAACTGTTTTTCTTTTTTTCTCTGCTTTTCTCATTAAATCATGGTTACATTGATCACTCACCCTTAGTCAAAGCTTATAAATAGATGTAAGTTGGTCTTGCCTTTGATTTTGTGAAAATTTTTAAGGTTTGAGAGAGCCTTGTATGTTCTTGTTGATTTTACTTTTGTATCACGGAATTGTTTGATTAACTTGAACAATGCAGATAATACAGACATGAATGAAAAACGTTCCAAACTGTAGCTTATCTACATTAAAACCAATTTCAAAGGTTATGTGCAGATACTGTGGAAAATACAGCCAGTATATAGTATTCTGATTCTTCCGTGTGTCATAATTAATAAAACGTGTAATCATCATGCAAATGCAGCACAGAAATGCTGCACAGGAGCCAGGCTTTGTTAGAGACCCGCCCTGTGAACTACATTGGATAATTATTACTGAGCTGTGCCAAAGAGCGGATTAACGTACTTATTCTGAGTAAAAATGAGTGCGAGAGAAATGTTTCGATTTAATGAGGTGTAGGAGCCTGAATTGATTTTTACTTTTAAATGTAAATGAGTCGGCAGATAAAATGTACATTCCTTGTTAATGACCTTCAAAACAAACAAACTACAGTCTTTTTTAAAAGTGATGCTGTTTGAAAACTTAATGAATCTCTATTTTTTATTCCTCAGTCAGCTCAGCGCGTTGAGAACTTTCCTTGTTTTCATTGCAAAGGGGAGTAACTGCAGAAAGATGTTGTCATGCAAAAAGCCATGGAGGTTGTGTTGTTGGTCTGTGATGGCATTTCTGTCTGAGCCTCCTGGCCTGAGCCTTTATTGTGTCTATTTATTACCACACTTTTCATTTATTGTTTTCATCTTGTAAGTTTGTTGCTTACTAAACAGACCAATCGTATGTCACAGATAAAGAATGATCTTTTCCGTATGTCATTTGTTCTTTCAGGATTTAATTGTTGCCTGTAGAGCTTCTTTATGAAAAAAAAACTAAAAGAAATTTGAACTTTATTCAGATCTCTGTTTACCCTGAAATTCTCACTTTCCCCTGTATTTCATGGTACCTTTATATGCACAAACTAGCTGCTGAAATGTGCTGCATTTGTGCTTGATTGCATGTGAGTTCTTTCATGTGGCACAAATGAAATAGGGACCCATTTATAAAAACATTGTCTGCTTAGCTAAGCCCATGAAAGGGCTCCAGAGACTGCTTTTACAAGCAAAGAAAACAGAAGTTTGTTACCGGAAACTGAAGCTTGTGATGATATATTCACGTGTAAATGAAAGTAATTAAAACAGTAGTTAAACATTTGTCAGTAGCTTCTAAATCTTTTGTAAACAACCCAAAAGAAATGGGGTTATTTGTAGTGTCAAGATTTACCCTACAGCTGTTTTGTTTGCCAGTTGTGAAACATATTAATATATTTAAGTCTTAGGGAATTTGGAAGACAAAAGAAAAAACAGGTTGAAAAACAACTGAACAGACACCGAAGGATCTTTTAAAAAGTGTTCAAACCATAGCCTAATTAATGTTGAGTTCAATAGATTTTTATTGTTGTGTATAATGTTTTGACATGCTGTAGACTTCAGCTCCATCTGTCTGTCCAGCCTCATCCTTACTTTCACTGGCAGACAATTGTAGCTAATATCATCCATCTGTTTTTACAAATGACTGCACAGAATTACAACCAGACATGTACCAGGATGTCAGAGATAGAGGTACAAACAATTAACATTAGGTTTGCTACACTATATGAGCTAATAAAGAAATATTTGAATGAAGCATTAAAATCATTGATGGTCCCGGGAACTCGTGATTGCATCTGTTGGTCCTGTTCCCCTTCATCCTGGCTGAAAATGAACACAATTCTGAATTATTCATGTCTTTATTCACATAAATGTAAGTAATGAAATGAACAAATATAAAAGTATAATAGTACTTAATAATTATTGCTTTATTTATAGTAGTTGGTTATTCTAAACAAACAGGGATCAATGCTATATTTTTTCCCGTAATTGCACTAACTTGTTCACATCTATGAGAGAAATAAATAGCTAGGAATATGCCCACAGCCTCTCCTCATTTCGGTCTAAAATAAATAACAGCTGAACCTGCAGCAGCTCTTCAAAGCTCTCTTGAATGGATGGATTAGCATATACTGACTGGCAAAGTGATTTTCGCAAATTGAAAACAGGTGGAGGAGGCTAAGACAATTAATCATGTTAACTGGCAAGTGACATGACTCAGTGCAAGAGGAGCATTTCAGATATAAAGATGGGCAAAAGTTCACAGAGGTCAAAGGTTAAAACTGGATGCTGGAGTCCAGGTGCTAAACTGCCATGCCTGTCATCTAGATTTTCACTAATAGAAAATATTAAATTGGAGCATCATTAAATGATAAATGATAAATTTTGCAATGAATGACAGTTTAGCGTCCAGACTCCATACAGCAGAAAAGAATGGAGAAACATTCTTCCCCTAAAAGTCAGGCAACTTACATACTCGCGGATGCTTACAGCTTACAGCTGTTAAAATATGCTACACAATGTTAAAAGTACAACTGTTCCAACTTTTTAAAGATGTGTTGCTCCCAAAATTTAAAATTATACATTTTTCAAGACATGGTAAAATGTCTCGGTTTAAGCATCTGATATGTAGTTTCTGTTCAGTTTGGAATGAAATATAGATTTGCGATTTGCAAATCATTCCATGTTATTTCTATTTCCATTTTTACAGACGACATTTTTGGATTTTGGATTGTACTTCAATTCAGGGAGACATGATGAATGGGAGCAAAGATGCTTTGGAAGTAACTGAAAGTTAGTAAGCTGAGTGAAAGCAGCTTGCCCTTTAAATGTGTTTTCATCTCATGTCATCACGTGACTTATGAGGTCTTAATGTTTTAAACTGTTAAGTGGAAGTGGAGTCAAGACAGGAGGAGCACAACTGTATCATTTACTGAGAAACGAAACTTAACACATCTGCACTGTAAACATCCTGTTTAACACATTCAGACTGCACACAGAGACAAAGAGCAGAGCTGTCACGTCCAAGAAGGTGCAGTTAAACTCCTAACTGTATTTAATAAATCTATATTTATTCATTCACTGAGCTAGAATTATTTGTTAGAATTTTTTTTTAAACCAAATAATTTTTTGATCCTCTTAAATGTTTTTTGTTGTTTTGCTATGGTTGTCATGTTACTCATATAAATTGCTCTTATTAGCAACTTAGATGGCAGTATTTATGGTCTATAGCTTCAAAATATGTCTTTCAGTTATGGCTACATCCAGCAGTTTCCTGTCCGAAGAACAATTTCAGTGCTCCATTTGTCTGGAAGTTTTCACCGAACCTGTTTCCACTCCATGTGGACACAACTTCTGCAAAGCGTGTCTCACCAGGCACTGGGCAAGCAATGATCAATATCAGTGTCCACTCTGTAATGAGAAGTTCAACAAAGGGCTCAAACTTGCCACCAACACTGGATTCAGGGATGTTGTGGAGGATTTCAAGAAACGTCATGCTGACAGCACACTCTTAGCAAAACCCGGACAGGTGCCGTGCGACTACTGCCCTGGAGACGGTTCCACCTTCAGAGCCTACAAAACCTGCTTGGTGTGTTTGACGTCTTTTTGCAAAACTCACTTAGAGCCTCATCAACGAGTTGCTGCCTTAAAGAGACATAAGCTGACTAATCCTGTGCTCAACTTGGAGGACAAAATATGCAAGAAGCACAACCACATTGTGGAGTTTCTCTGCAAAAATGACCAGACTTGTGTTTGTGTGCTGTGCACAGAACATGGCAATCATGATACAGTCCATTTAGAGGAAGAGTACGTAGACAGATCGGCACAGATAATGATGACAAAAGCGGATGTTCAGGAAAATAAATCGAAACAAGGAAATACAAAAATGGCAGCACAGGAAAAGAATGAAAAAGGTGAAGCAACAGTGGGTGGTTTGGCATCTAACCACATGCTACATCCTTTCCTTTTCTTTCACCCCTGTGGAGTTCCACACTGTGTCTGTGGTCGTTCCTGCATTCCTGCATTCACACCAAACCACAGGGGTAGAAACGGGACCACAAGGCGACGGCGTGGAGTCAACAGGAACAATGTAGAGTTTCTAGAGCATGAAAATCAGATGCCGACCCTCTTTGACATGGGAAGTGGCATACTGATGTTGTCTTTTTTAGATGTCAGGTTCAAGGAGAGAATTTTCCTGCTCCTGCCTACTTTTGAGAATGTTAGTTGGACACAGAGGCTAAGAAGAGGCGTTCGAAACATAGCAGATCATCCAAATGCTTTGTTCTACTTTTTGTGTTTTTTATGGTTTTTTCTATGTTTGTGTCATATGTGATGGAGCATTACTTTCATACTACAGAGGTGAACAGTCAAAGCAGATTCTGATGTCTGTGGATCTACTCATATCTAAATGTGAAAAGTCTTGTTGCCGGATATTATCACACTGATCATCAGGTTTAATTAATCACTTAACTTGCATGCTTACTGTCTTTTATCCACGTTATTTTGTACGTTTTCAGTTAATTCTGTTAAATGAAAAGTTACTTTTACAATCAGCTGAAATAAAAAGATTTCTGTAGACTGATGGTCATAATTATGGAAGCATAGGTAGGGGTGGGTGGTGGTGGAAGGGATGCAGAAACCTTTTGGTTACGGCTCATGTGAGAAAATGATGATCCTTTATAGTAAGTGTCATGCTTGGGTTTTATTCACACATTCCTAGAGAATGATGCACCACAAGAGGGAGCAATGTTTCCATCGACCAGCAGCCCATTGCATTCGGAGAGAGAGAAGTCCTGCCCCATTTTCCCATCTTATTCTTGTGCACAAACAAGCTGCAGTTTTTACAGGCTGCATTGATTTCCAGTTAGATGACCACTGGTCCAAGATCCCCAAAAGAGAAGGTGCTGTTAGTGTTTACAGAACAGAGGGATAATGGCAAGAGGTGGAAGTGGGACACAGATTTAATGATGTATTATATTGGTCCACCAAAGATTAAAAGATCTTTATTGTTGATTCACTCTATGATCAATATAAAGATTAACTGAAACTCTGCTCCTCTTTAGGTTGCCTACAGTGCTGTGATAAAAGAAAAAAGAAAATAAATTATGAAAATCCCAATAATTTTGAAGAAACAAATATATTTTCCCAACAGGTATATCTATAGTCTTTGGTCATACCATGAAGTATCATTGATACTGTGCTGACATTAGTGATGATCCCCTTGCTTGGGAGCAACTTTTTGGGGTCAACATTTCTTGTTTCAAACAAAAAAATGATGATGTGACCTTTTGCTAAAAGTAATGCTGTTGGCATGCTATCATGCTAAACTGATATAGTTCAACACAGAAGTGTTGGCACTTTATGCCAACAATAAAAAAAAGTAAAATACATCACCTTTTAGTTTTTCACAATTTTGTAAGATTATTCAGATGCTGATAAAGATGTTCCTCAAAGACCAGATTCTGGCACACAAAATGTACTTTTTTAAGTAAATTTATGTGTTTTTTGTTTATTTTATTATAATGGTGTGAGAATGGTGAAAATTTAGGGCTCAAGTCAGTACAGACACATTTCTCTGAAAGCCTGGAAGCTCCACTGGTCTATTCATGTTTGTAAATGTCTTTGTGATTGTTGTTTCTCGCAAAATGATTTCAGTTCTGTAATCGCACGTCTTTGGTTGATACATGCAAAAATCTTGTTGATTTTTCTGGACTAAATGATGGTCACATATGTAAGAACTTTAATACTCAAATCCCCAAGCCTTACAAACACGCAACATAACACACACCCCGTCTCTGCAGAAACACAGCTGCAACCAGATGTGTTGAGACCATTGCCAATCCCCACTGATCCAAGCTATGAACTGAAGTTTCCACTGAGAAACTATTTCAGGAAAAACAAGCAGTCCCACAGGGAATATTTGGGTTTTCCATTGTAACCTTCCAGATTGGGGTGAAGGAGAGATGTCACTGGGTCACCGCCCTCTGTCAGCAGGGTTTGGAAGGATTGGTAACTCCTGGTTTTTCACGGGAGGGAAACCCTGTTAAACCCTCTTAAAAGGGAATCCCCAGGAAGTGGTCTATCCCCAATGTCAAATGTGTGAATCATTCAGTGCATACATTTGTTTCTAGGAAAAGAACTTCTGGCATTTAAAACAAGGAAATCAGTATTTGATTTGTCTGTGTGCAGATATATGTCAGTGAAATTAGTAAAACTTGCCATACAGCAGGCTGACCTAGACCACACATCTATGAAGATCACATCTATAAAGCTTTAAATGAAATATATCTAAGGTCTAGTCATTAAAGCTTATTTGTCTTTATATTCCTTTCACTTCATGCAGACTAATGTTCATTTTTGTATATAGCAGCAAAGAAAATGAGGCATCTTTTTTAAAAAATACAAATTTATTTCAAATATTCAAGTTTTGAAATACTGTTTGGACAGATATAGGAGGAAGCAGAGTGAAGTAAGATAAAAGTAGAAAAACAAATCATGACATACCACCATATACAAATGTTTACATTATTAACATTGTGTATTTGATACACACTCAGTCAAACAGACTACCATTAAAATAGCTGTTAATTTCTCTACTGCAAACAGGGACATAAAACAAACACAATTTCCTCTCCAAGCCACACAGTTACATTAATTGATGGGATTGTACAGATTGTATATTTTGCGATGGGGTTAAGATTTCAGGCAGATGCTAGAATTAGCACTAAGACACCGCAGTGACCCCCTCTTCCAAAGGCTGAGCCAGTTAGGGACCGTGTCAAAGTACACAGTTCAGATATTTAAAAAATGTGTCCTGCACTTGGAGAAGTTTAATGGCAGTGTGAGACAAAAAAAGCATTTTTTTTCTATTAACCCTGCTATGTGGCTGCTCTTTTATTTAATCAGTGGTAGCACAAGGTGTTTAAGTGGAACATTCTTGAATTTATGGGCTACAATACAGTACTTTGCAGAAACCTGCAGTCTCATAATTCACACTGAACAAAATGCTCTGGTTATATGAATTTAGTCGTTCTTCCATTACAGTTGCACTTTTCAAAAAACCGGTGACAGTTCAGCTTGTAACTATTTAACTTCTTGAACAGAAGACGTTTTGCAATCCTTATTTACAACCTACAAATAACATATAGTCAAAATCTAACCAATAAACAACTTTCCAGTACAGTTGGTGTAAACAGATTACAACATTCTGATCTCCAGAATAGAAGGAGCTGGATATGTTACACTGTTTAAGTGCTTACATTGTTTTCTCAGGATAGCTAATCTACAACTTTGTCCACAGGATATTATGCCACTGAATCCCTCTCCAGGAGAGATACAAATCTGACATCTGTTTTTTTTTTCCTGCTGTGAAATATCACAAATCATCATTTTTACTACAGTGTTAAAAGCTGTACTGTAGTAGATTGTTTTAATCTAATGCTTAGTGTTAATACAACCCATACCATAGAGCAACCCAACAATCTGCAGCCATGATTTGGATTTAACTGTAGAAGATCACTGTGATCATTCTCTGCACTTTATACTCTCATGCCGCTGTATCCCAGCTCTGATGGCTGCCACACAGCGTTGTCTCCAGGGCAGTGGCTGTGGCAGGCACAGGTCAGGATCACCATGACCGGCCTCCTGGTGGTTTTACCGTTGGCGCACTGGAACTCGACCAAGGCGGTTTTGGTTCTGTGGGGGGTGCAACATCGGCCGTCTGTGCAGGAGCCACAGTAGCGAGGCCTGTAGGCTTGCATGCTGGTGCAGTTCTTATAGGAAAGATGAATGGCTCTGTCACTCCTTACCATCCTCTGGCACTTGCTGTCTCTCTGTTTGGGAGATATAAAGATAAATGTATAGTACAGTGCTCCGGAAGACCAAAAAGAACTTGCACCTAAAATGTAAATAAGTTAAAGCATGGACATATTTTATAGAAACACGCGTCTGAATAGTACCTTTGTAACAAGCTGTGCGAGTGGTCCCTGTTGCTCATCGCAGGGTCTGATCATACACAGCCGAATCTGTTTCACCATCTCACACTGATCGTTTTTATTGGTGACCCTGGTGGACACCCCCATGCCGCATGTCTGAGAGCACGCCCCCCACTCTGTGGTTTGCTCAATGCAGTTCAGGCTGGGGTCCCAACCGTCAAAGCTCACCGTTTCCTCCTGACGAAAGGCTGAAAGACATGCAAGAAGAACAAGGATTAGATGGCAAATACAGTAAATATCTCGAAATGAAAAAAAACCAACTTTGTTTAGTTCTAACCCCCTCTAGTCACTATTTTGAGAGCATGTTCTAAGAAAATATTTGTATTTTCCTTAACATATTTCTGTCTGTGCTTTGGCTGAAAAGTGTGACCCATAACATTTCTCTTACAGACGCTAAGCTTAAAAAACAGTCTCTATATCTGACTTTTCTCCGAACTTCTCGCTCCTTACTCTGTTTTCCTTTCTTTTCTTCTCTGAATCCTCCTCTCTTAACTCTTAACAGGTCAGAGAAATGTACATAACCTTTCAGAATTGTGTTTCACACCTGAGTGGTACTAACGTCACAGAGGATTGGGTATTTGTTCCCATCACATTTCCATCAACTCACCAGCCATGGCCAAGCCTCCCAGTGCACTAGCTTCAGGCCGGGGCTCACACACCCACTTCTCGCAGCACTCTCCAGGCACCTGAACCTTGCGTGGCATTGGACAATCCGGCCCTGGCAGCATGACATCCAGGTTGCAGCGTGGGACGCAGACCACCTGCCCATCACGACACATGCACTGGTATTTGCAGCTGGGGAAGAAGGTCTGGCCGTTCTGATAGACCGAACCGTCCAAAACACACACATTTCCCACGTTAACTAGAGAAAGGAGACACAAGAGAAGGGATTATTATTTTTACAAAAAACAAAAAAAAAGCACTCACTACTATCTGATCAGAATGTTACCAGCCCTAACAGCAGCCCACTCACCGGTACAGATGCCGGTCCTCTTGTGGATGTCGGCTGCATAGTCACACTGCAGCCCTTTGCGTATGTCACATGGGTTCATTTCAGAGCAAACCTGCCCTCTTTGGCCAGCGCAGACCAGGCAGCATGCACAATCGTCCAGAATCAGGGGCACCCCAGGGAGGCACATAGGAGGCTCCTTGGGGCACAAGCATCTCCGGGGACACATCTGGGACCAGGATAGAGTGAAAACCTGTGTGAGAGACAAAACGACATTTTACATGGGCAAGAAAATCATCTTCTCACAACAAATCAATATAACTACCTGTGCATAAGTGGCATTAAATATTACATCACTACACAAAACTGATCATGCAATACCTGGTGAACACAGAATTTAACATGGTTTGAAAGTTACCTGGTTGATTATGCTTGCTATTTGTAAAAGAATAATAAATAACAATAATAATCAGGTAAATGGAATTACTCTATGATTACTTGTTTATTAATACTTTGACTGTGATAAGAGGCAGTGCCATGCCTTAATTTTAATCGCTAGTCTGGAAAATACTTTTACTAAAAATAGAAGTTCATATTCTTCATGGATTTCTAAGTGAAAACACAAACATAGAGACCATGCTTACCTGTGCTGTGATGAAGAAAGCAAAAAGAGCTTTGTGTAAGGAATAAGCCATCTTCTGTTTCTGCAGATTGGAATAAAAAAAACACAAGTTGTCTAAAAATCAGTTAACTGGAGCCGATTTTATTCCCGCAGTTGAGGGTTTAATCTTTGCTCCTCTCCGTGGTGTAGCAGAAGGCTGGACTCTCTTTGTCGTTCTGTCTCGGATCTCAGAGGAGGAGGACCTTATATACAGTGGGAGCTGTCCTCCTGGCACCATGACGACGAAAAGGAAGGAATGCTGAAGAGATCACACAGAGACTTGGATGAAGATTAGAGTCACATTTCATTGTGAGATCCTGTCAAAGAGGTTACCATAAGCATGAGAAACTTCAGCCTGTATGATCTATTTACTTTTTAGAAAATCCTGAACATTTGTAAAGGATCCTGCCTCCTTTTCAATATAATACCAAAGTGATATGTAATCATGATTTATATACTTATATACTTATACTACATCAGCGCCTGTCATTTAACTTTCACAAACTTTCTTTGTCCTAACAAGGTATCAACTGTGTTTCAGATTTTCTCTTTGCAGTTCAGGCTGTTAACATAATTACACGCAGGCAGCCTGCTGGTTTCCTTATTTTAGGCCCTTTAACCTATCTTCCTGAACTCTTCCTGGGAGGTCCATATAATTCCCCACAGAATTGTTTCTACTTCCTTAAATAGCTACACAGTGGAAACTCTGGCCCATCAGTAGATCATAACAGTGGGGGGATGACACCGCTTTCAACACATCTGGTCAGAGGACTGTGCTGGTGACTGCCCAGCAAAAATATATGGATAAAGGAGTAAAGTTGACCGGCTCACTCAATGAAAGATGTTCAGTGAGTTCGATTCATGAAGTGAGGGCTTCATGGCCCTCTTCATGGATAACGGATTATGTTCACTCCTGAAACTTATAAAACCATGAAAACAAACTTTGGTGGTTATAGACTTAAATAGCATCCTTTAACTCAATTCTGCATGTTTTTTTTTTTCAATTTGTCCTCCCCCAACCTATTCATTGATTTTCAAATTTTTATATGCTGTTCTTTTTGGTCCATAATACAGGAGCATGTTGGGAGCTCTGCGAGGTTCGGTGTCTTGCCCAGGGGTAATGACCTGTGGAGTGGCTGGGATTAGAACAGTCATACTGATCGAAAATGATCAGATGTGGAAAGCTTATATATTTTGCTCTGATCTACAATGAGAGGTCACAAAACGAACAATGTTATAAAAGAAAAGGGAAAACAAGTTAATTCCGCTTCATTGGCAAAACCTCAGCATGTTTTTTGGACTTTAAACTTGTTGCAAAAGTTCAAGACTCAACCTTTTCCATTAAAAAATCCTGTTGCTGTATTTAATATTGCTAAAACAATGTCTCTGGGGTCAAGGTTTGAAAATCTATGACCTGTTACCTCATCACACTCTGTGCTCTGAATAACATGTGGGATCCAACTCAAAGTATTTTATCTACTCTCTTGAAAACTTGGAGTGAGCTTGCTCTTCATTCACAGTGTGCTGCCCCTCTCAGTTAGTAAAAAGAAAGACATGAGTTACAGAGCAGCTCTTTAAATAACTCCTGATTTCAGTGAATGGTGGGTAGGTCGGCCAAAAGATTTTGATTTAGTGCCGTTCAAATAATTTTTCCAGTTTAAGTGAAAGAATGTCAAACATTACAAGACAGCTGTGCTGTTTTGGTTTCTGTTTCTTGGATACATCCCTTCCTTTATTTTGCTGCTGAAAAGTGAGAAAAGGTTGATTTTATGAGATCATCTTCTTTCTGTTCTGTATTGTGCTCATCACTATTCTCAATAGTTGGATCCACAAAGTAAAGAATAATTTCCCATTGTCCTCTTCTTCTCTGTCAGACAAGTCTGTTCAAATTTGTCAAAGTTTCTAAAAATAATCCCCACCTCCTCAAGTTTCAAACTTCTCGTTATTTAAAAGATGAATAAGATGAATATATCTAAAATTTATGAAGAAGCGTGAGGTTAAAACAGGGTTTTCCCCTTTACTCTGTTTTTATCGTCCCTATTATTTCCCCCCCTTTTCCCTCTTAACCTTATCATGTATGCTAAGAGTGTATTCAGTCTTTGTGTATGTGCATTGGACCTTTTCTTCGTGTTTTTTTTAAATTAATGTCAAACAATATTCTATAAACATTAGAATTTTCAAATGAAAACAAATACAACTAAATGTGTGAACTTTATGGAAAAGCCTACAATTTAAATACATCCTGGAAATTTATATGTATTCCCAGTATGACAGTTTGGCACAGTATGATATCTCTCAGGAATGAGGTGGGAAGTCCACATACGCACATTCATGGTATCTGTGAAATATTTCTCCTCAGAATCTTATAGAAGATGACGTACAGGTGGACAGATACGAAGATGGGGGGAAAGGTAAAAAAAGGGTTGTTAGTACCTTGAAGGGAAA
>JAVQJG010017269.1:0-14654 GCA_036024015.1 Craterocephalus amniculus | reverse complement strand
TTGGTATCTGAACCTGGAAAAAAATCACTTTGGTTCAAGTATGTTTTCATTAGTTACTAGAGAGATAAATGTTTCCAGGTATTTATTGGGATTTTTTTAAAAATAGACATTTTCTACGTGTCATACATATTTTTCATTCATTCACTCATTTCATTTCATTACATTCATTCTTTATAACTGAGTTTCAATAAACAAATATATTTAAAGTTTAAAAATAGTGCATTTAATTTTAAATAATCCCCGAAGTGGCTACTTACATTTTATGATTGGCTAGTCTGTGTCTCTGTGGAAAGCACTATGAATACCTGGCACAATTTACGCTGTGGAACTGGCGCGTCCGTTGACATGGCTGTTGATTAAAATGAGCCATTTTAATCTAGATTAACTCCAAGATGTGAGATTAATCTAGATTAAAGAAATTAATCTATGCCCACCCCGAGTATAAACATTTCCGCATTAATCTGCACCTTCAGTAACTGATAAGGGTTTGATGCTTTTGCAACGGTGAAATGTTGATTACCTGGCTGATGCTGAACTGGTGGACGAATCTGTGCTGAACAGCTTCCTGCAGAGACGCTGCGACATCCAGGATGTGTTCCTGTGAAACACCGATTTAGTTTCCCAATAAACATACCGCTGCAAGTTTCCCTTGGCTGAGCCTGTAGTGGTCCTCTACTTTTTAAAATCTTTGTCATTTCAGCTGCAGTGATCCTTCTTTACCCTCTTCAATGTTTTCGTTTCTATTGTTATTTGCAATAGTAAGTTGTTTTGTGTAACAAAACGCACACGGCTCCTTCCTACCTTCACTCCTTCATCCAGAGCTACACTCCCTCTCATCAGATACGCTCTGCCGCTGAAAGACGCCTGGTGGTTCCAACACAACGTGGCAAGAGATCAGCATCCAGACTCTTCTCCTCTGTTGTCCCTCGATGGTGGAATGGGCTACCAAAATCGCTCTAATCCTCAGAGTCTGTCTCTACCTTTAAGAGCAAACTCAAGGCCCATCTCTTTGAAGGGCATTTTCACACTTAAAGTATCCACCTGACCCAGCACTAACTGCTCTATGCACTAACCATAACTTGGTTCTACGATAGCAAATTTTCGTCTTTTTGGATAAAAGCGTCTGCTAAATGACAGTAGTAGTAGTAGTTTCTGTTTCTGTTTATTTAGATCCACCATTAGCTACTGACATAGCAACAGCTATGTAGTAAAAGATTTACTCATCCAGGCGGAACGTCATTGAGGCGGAAGACTTCATCTGTACGGAAAGTTCGGCTCCGGTTGTGTAACAGAAAAGATGCACTAAATATGAAGGATAACTTCACCTTAGTAAAAAACACGTGGCATCTTCCATGACCAAACACTTCCATCTTTGTCTCATTTCTCCCAACAGTGTGTGGAGATATTTAGTCACAGAGCATCACCTGGTGGGTCCGGCAGCATCATTTCTGTAACAAGGACTTGAAGATGAGACAGAATAGAGATGATAACTGATGCAAACATCTGGGGTGAAAACTTTTTCCAGAGTGGTCAGGATCTTGGGCTCATCCAATAGTCGAAAACTAGACATTTCCCAAATTAAACCAGTAAGGCCTTTCAGAGATTTACTAAAAGCTTGTGTCATGTTTGCTAAGGCAACCCATCCAAAATTCAGACTTTGATCTGGTGCAGTGTCTTAAGAGAGACCTGAAAAATGCTTCAGCACCCACACTCCCTGTTTGACCTTATGGAGCCTGAAAATTTCCCCAGTAAGATATTCCCAGTAAGATCCAGAGATGCTAAGTGTGTTTTAACCAACTACAAAGTGAAGGGCTTGAAAACATCTGTGTATAGAAGACTTCAGCCTTTTTTAACATTTAAGCAGTCAATACAACGTTCAAATTGTTTCGTGTTTTATTATTAAGGAGAGCTGCATGCAGATTGATGAGGAAAAACAGTGAGACTAACTAAAGAAAAACTTTTAAATCCTAAGTTTGATAACATGAATTCATCATTAAACATTTTCTTCCTTTTTGTTGGTGAACGTTGCTTCATAATTTATCAAAATAAGCAGTGCAGTTTGAGGCATAAGAAATTTCTGATTTCATTGTGTTTAAAGATACAGAATGAAGTGTGGTCTTTTTCCTATTTTAACCAATTTGTTTAAAAACGCCTTTTATACCCACAGTTAGCCATTCATCAAGAAACAAAACATGTTGCGATTGAAACCTGGCATCAAACTTGGGTCACACATTCAGAATGAATGTGTGAGATTTTCAACATTTTCGAACTTTTCCTCTAAGACTATAGCTTCACTTTATACCTACTCACAAATATAGCGCCTAACAATAGCTTTGTTTGGTATTAGCATGCCATTAACATTTAACATTTAATTTTAGTTCAAAGTAACTCTCTTCCATGAATTGTTGGTTATCCAGTGCATTCTCATATTGCCTAGCTAAATTCTGCTACTGTGAGTTATCATTTTATGTTAGCAGGCTAACATTTGCTTTTAGTTCAAAACAACATTGTGCTATCACTTGCACCCTCTAAGCCGCTAGCTTGATTCTGCTAGCATGGCTGCGGGTTTCTTGTCTTGTTAATATATGCAAAACAAAAGTAGCATTAACACAATAAAATGTGCTAAATCTGAATAGATTTGAATGATAAAGCACAAAGGAAATGGAAATGCTCTCAGACTTTGTTACCCTGTTTTAGCCATATATGTATTTATTGATCTTTATTATACTATTCTATTTTTTTTATACTTTTGTATACTATTCTTTTTCTATTTCTGTTGGGCTTGCAATGGGACCAGGGTAAATAATTTCGTCTAGCCCATGTTTTTGCATGTGTTGAATGACAATAAAGAACCTTGAATCCTATAGGTTTTCTGAACAGGTATTTTAATCCTGAATTAACATTAATATCATTGTGCTAGAGAAGAATGGCAGATGAAAGCTCTTTTTGGCATAAAACCGAGTGAAGAGCTGAATTATGTGTTGGTGTAGTTGCCCAGGTGCAGCATGTGCTCTAATTTACAGTAGAAGTCTTGAGAGGGCTCCGATGTGGATCTACAAATAAAAGTTCCTGGACGTTCCTCCCTCTGGGAGTGCAGAAAGAAGTGCCTCAGCATTCCTGTGTCCCTCATCGTTCCTGCGTCCCTCATGCTTGTAGAATTACTTGTGAGTCTGTCCAGCTGCTGAGGCAGGTCGCCGTGCACTTAGCTCTGCGCTGACATCAGACATCACTTAGCCTCTGTGTAACCCCGTGCACCGAGAACGAAAGTCAGTTTCCGGTTAAAGGACTAAATCATTGTTTGCTCCTGCCTTTTTTTTCCTTTTCTTTGCATTGTTGAACACTTTGATCATAGCTGTGTCTCAGCTGTCACCTCTGTCTATTAAGCTGAAATGGACTGCTACTCAGATCCCTTTCTAATACAAGAATCAAAATGTGATTTGTTTTATAGCCACTCCTGCAATAAATGCACCCAGAAGAACTTTAAAATGGCCAAAGGTTTAAGGTTTCTCTCCCATTTTAGGTTAAAAGCCACAGAAAGTGCAGTAATGTGGATACCTGAGACATCTGCCTTTGAGCAAAGTGCACATTTATTTGGAATAGCGGTTTTTCATGCATGGATTAGCTAATCCATGAAATAGTGCATATATACATAATAAAACAATATTAAATACATAAAACATAAATAGTTAGACTACATTGAAAGCATATTTCTTTGTGCACGTCCCTTACAAGCATAGTTTGAAATGAGGGTTCAGCTCACAGATCATCGCCCTTGGATCCATTTTTCATCTGGCAACAAGATGCCTGAGGAATCGCACAACTATTTTGAGGGAAGTTCAGTGACATAGAAAAGAGCCAAGGCTCGGCCCAGGATTGTTTGAGTGTGTAATGGAGAGCAGGCTTTTGTGTGGCTTTCTTGGCTTAACAACGTTTTTCCCAATGTCTTCCATTTTCTCACTCGCGCTCATCTGGTCTGCTTTAGCTGTGAAGCCTGATTACACTTGGCCTTCACTATGCCATTCTTGGTCGTCTATTCTGGGTTTAACTCGGTGCTTGGTCCTCGCTTTGCATGAATTTCCTGCTTCTGCGCTGAATTATGGTTGGCACATCAAGCTGAGGGAGCTTAAGACGTGCTGCCAGGATTTGAGCGGCTGGATATGTTCACAATGGAACTTTTCAGTTTTCTGAATATGTCTGGACAGAAGATTTTTCTTCAAAAGAGAAAAAAAATACCACTTGACTGTTTTTTGTGCACTTGCTTTATTCTTTGGACAGCGGGACTTCCAGCCGGCGGGAGGGCCTCAGTGTATTTTCTTACTAAAATTTGTTGTGTATCTGTCCTCCCCAGATGTTACCCCAAATTTCATCTGAAGATGGCGCGCATCCACAGATTTGTCTCATGCCGTTTAATGTAGCCATTGCTGTCATTGCATCTTATATTTGGGATTCTGCAACTTTCTCCTCTTTTTTTTCCCCCTTAAATTCTGTCTTTCTGTTTCTCTTTGAGTCATGTGTTTGGCCCCAGTAAAGAAAACACTGGCCATGTAGTCCAACAGGAAATACTCCCACATCTGTTGCTGGTTCAGAACATCAACATGAAGAAGTATGGAGATTTAATGTGTGCCCTCTCTCTGTCCCAGCCCCTGACACAGCCCCCTCATTCCTCTGGGCCACCCTGTGCTTCCCAACCCCCAGCAGCCTTTACACCCCATACGTTGCCTCTTTTTTTTTTTTGGTCTCATCTCTGACGGTCTTCATTTGGGGGGGAGATAAAGAGGATCCTAAACATTGCGAGCTACAAGGCTTCTCTCTGTTGCCTCTATAAATAATCAGTGAAATCCAAAGATTTTCACTTATTAGTCACACTCAAGATGTACTCTCTGGAGCTCGTATGAGTGTTGCTGCACCTCGGCTATATACAGACATGTTAAAGCTCACACACACACAAATATATGCCGAGTGACTCACGTGTAACTGAGAATTGTAACCGTGACAGAAACGCTCCACGCGGGGAATGCAACTGCTCTGCAGACTGACAGACGGGACGCGAAACATGAACTGCTCTGTCTAAACTTTATCCTGTGCATCCTAACTTATTTCTGATATTGATCAATTTCTCCCCCTCTGATTGCCTCTCCGCAGGTCGTGTGACCCCCGAGCAGCTGTCTTCCTACATTAAGCTGTTCCGGAGCAGTTGGGGGGCGCTAGAGAGTCACTGCGGGGTGCTCCAGCTGGGCCTGGCCACAGCCCAGACAATCCGCCACAAAAGCCTGCCCCGCTGGGATGCCTGCCTGGCCTTCGAGCGGCTGCTGCTGCAGGTGCGCTCTCATCCTTCACAAATGTATCCATATGTGTTACAGGCAGGGGAAATCCATCGATTAAAACGGAATACCTGCTGTGACCGACGGATACTTTCTTTTAGCCGTTTTACTGGGGGAAATGTACTGCTGGAGCACTAGGAAACACAGGTTGAATCATTCCTAAATGGGAACTAAATGGGAAAAGTGGATATTCCCACTGTAATTAGCATCTTCACGTCTCTCCTATTAGTAGGTATTTTGTTCCCAGTGCTCACAGGTAAGTGGCTGGTTTGTGTGATGGTGACCAGAATGTTGTGTTAAACTGACAGCGGCGGGGGGAGAGGGGGGGGGACAAAAACACAGACCCCTCTGCCTCATAAACAAGGTCAGTCTTGTTCGGTGGAAAAACATTCGGATCCAGTAAACACGGCAAATATGCCAATTTTCCATCGCGATGTTTGGAGGAGGATGTCTATTTTATAGGGTAGGGACGAGGCGGACGCACACGTGTGTCTCAGAAAGGTCAGACAGCTGGTGTGATGGAGATGGAGGTGGGGGTAAAACCAGAGTTATCAGCAAGCGATCAGCATGTTTTCTGTACTTTCTCAGAGTCCAAACTAAGAGTTAACTTCCACTAAAGCCACTTCCTCCTCCGCCTCCTGTTAGCTTGCTCTTATTTTCCTGAAGCTCTAAGACGAGCAGTAGGACAACACGGTATTTAGGAACTTATTAAACTAAATCATGGAAAACTTAAACAAGCCTACAGGCATGACCCACGCCAAATTGGAATTTGAAAACAACCTCTTAAACCTCATCACTCAGCTAGGACCACTCGTTTATTAAAAAGAGGGAAGACTCCAGGGCTTTTAGTTCCACTATCCACTTACTTCATGACTCCACTTTGATCCCCCATGGTCGTCCACCGTACCTGGATAAATCAGACCAACTTTCTCGCTGCTCCTATTCTTTAATCTTGGGAGAACGAACAGGGCTGCATCTTTTTCAACCAGTTTTATTAAGCATTTCTGCATTTCTGCATTTCTGCGACTATTGCAACACTTGGCCTGATTTCAAAAGCACATTCTTCATGAAACAAATCAGAAAATCAGGATTTAGCATCGGTGTCTGCAATCAAAACGGCCCCGAGTTTTCACTGAGGTATTAAGGGAAATGAGTTGTGTGTCCTCTCTGCCCCCTTCTGTATGTTTAATTTCCACGTGAGGTTTTTTGCTTTGGCTCGCCGTGGAGGGAGAAAAGTTAATTATGCTACAAAATGGCGGGATGAAATGCCTCGCAGCTCCTGCAGAGCGGTCGAGATGTGTTTGCTCAGCCTGAGTGTGTGTGTGTGTGTGTGGAGGGGCTGCTGTGGGGATGCCTGAACAGAGCTGGATCCTCCATCCCTGGTGGACAAGTTTGAGTTCATTTGGGTTAAATTAAGTGGTACACGAGTGGGCAGCACTGGACCAAAAGGGCTATTGAGTTCAGAGCTTGTCCATCCTAAAACTTTATCAGAGTAAAAATGATTGTGTTTTAGTAGAGATTGAAATCTGTCAGAAAATTAACTCTGCAACCTTAACTTGAGAGGAAATCAGCACGTTTAGGGTCCTGCTATGAGAGGGTGATGAGATAAGTGTGGCTGCTAACATGATGTAAATGTGGTCAGCATGAAACTGCTGTTCACTGGATTTATTACCTCCGTAATTAAGCGCGAACATTTGTACAAGGCTGTCAGATATCATCTTGTCTGGCACTGCCACCCTGCTTTCACATACCCCCCACCCTCCCTCCATTGGGGTCCCGGCTGTCTGGCATACTACTGGCTTTTAGTCTGAATGGCTCAGATTGAGCAGACTTGGTCGAGCTCCAGCCCGCAGTTAAAGAATGTGGACAGGGGCGGCGCAGCCAATGCAAAACTCAACAAACTCGCTCTTTCACCGCTTCCCAGAACATCCCAGACGCACCTTCCCATCAACCTTCACCAAAGCGAGCGTGCACAGAACATCACTCACGCAGAGAGCAGAGCGAAGGACGTTCTGCAGCCCCATCTTTGCAGCATTCTTGTCACATCCCCGCACACGGCGGCGATGACAGCACGCAGCAGAAAGGAGCTAACCCCTCTCACCCACGGCCTGTTGCTGTACTCTGCTGGGATTAGCAGGGCACGCCTCTGCAAACATTCAAGTGCAGAGTTATTACTGGTCCCAGCGCCGCTCCGACAGAAAGCTGCACTCGGCCGTGTGTCCCCATCTCCCATGGGCCGCTCACTCTGCCCGCCTGCTTCTTATCGCTGTCTCTGCTACATGTTTGTGTTTAAGTCTGAAGAAGAAGTGAAAATATGACTTAGAGTTGGGTCTGAGATCCAGGATCAGTGTCCTTATTATCACTTTGCAGTGGTGACACGCTAAAGAAAAGTTTTTAACAGAAAAATTACCTTTTTATTTACAGTTATTTGCTGTGACACAAGACAAACAAAATCCAATAAAAGATGTTGGTATTTGTCTGGATCTAAATGTAATGAATGGACCAGAATTATCGTAATGATTTACTGTAGTGCTCAGATTTGGGTGTGAGTAGGTGCAACATACTGTATGAGTGGATTCACTCCCAGCTTTCATCTTCAGTCCTAGTCATTGCATGATAAATTATATTTATTTCTTTCCCTCAGAAGAACAGTGTGACCTTGGAAGTCTTAGCTAAATTAGATGTGACGGCACTCTTTGATTTCTGTGTAATTACCTGCCTCTTTTTTTTCAAGATTTTTATGAGCTGACTGCAGGTCTTATCAGATCTGTTTGTTTAAGTTATACAGTAATAAATAAGTGATTGATTATAAATAAATATACTCATTATATTCATAAATTAATTAGAAAATAATTAAATAAAACATGTAAAAGTAAAAAAAAATGTTTTTCAGTTAATCTTTTGCAGATGGCAATATAAAAAAAGAAGATAAAAGAAAGTAAGTAAAGAATTCAGATTTCTACCTGATATTACATTAAACATTTAAACAGATAATCTCTATTAAAATGACTGTATAACCAATTTTACACTATACTGAGTGATTCACCTAAATGTGAAAGAGCCAAACAATTTAGGTTTTTTTTAAGGGTTGCATTGAATAAAAACATCACTGGACATTTTTAAAGACAACTTTATTCCAGTTTATTTGCACTTTTTTCAACAAACCAGCATGAACAGAGGTAGAATACAGCCTTCATCAATAGACCCAACAAAACTTTTGATTGGTAGCACGTATGTTGCAAATGATACTGTTATTGCATCAAAGATATCGCATATCTCATATTTTTTCTGTCTTTGTTATAAACGACCTGCAGAGGCTAAAACTGGCAGATCTGCAATATGTTAGGGTGACTTTATAAACCAGTGCAACGCTTAAAAAACAAA
The DNA here is from genome assembly GCA_036024015.1 of Craterocephalus amniculus. NCBI lineage: Eukaryota > Metazoa > Chordata > Actinopteri > Atheriniformes > Atherinidae > Craterocephalus > Craterocephalus amniculus. Next base: position 5,949 of record JAVQJG010017269.1, on the reverse strand, counting down.
AAGCCCACCAGCCCCCAGAATACTTATTCGTATCCAGTTATTCAGATTCAACATCTGGATTGTATCATTTCTTACGGCGACTGAGGGAAAAATGCTGTTATTGGTTCTGAGCAGCTCTCATCTTATCTGCGCTGCATGCCACAGATAGACAGGGGGCTTCTAGTCAGTAATTGGTCTTTCCCTGGGGTATGGAGTCTGTCCCCGCATCCCAGACATTCCCCTTCATGCTGCATCTCTGCTGTGTCCCTGCCTCTTGATGTCGTTCGCTGGCTGTCGTAACAAAGGCGAGTGCATGACTCCGGGGCGCTGCGCTGAAACGTCCAGCGATGACCTCTTCTAGTTCCCCACTGTTTAACAGTGTCACATCTGGACTGACCTGGACTGACCGTCTCCCCATCCATCCACTTTCTATACCACATTCTCCCTCATCCAGCCCCGGAGCAACGCAGATCTGCACACAGGACAAGCCGCAGGAGGTTCAGGATCATCTCTTGTCTGCGTCTTAATAAAGTAGCCTCTCTGTCTCTGCTGCCGTTTTCCGTTCATCCTTTCTTTTTTCATACGAGGCTTTACTGCAGACTCTTTAAGATACGTCATGTTTACCCTCCATCTCTGTTATGCACTCTCCAAACATATGCCTCCCTATAACATACACTGGAGCTGTCACATGGACGTCTCTGTGTTTTCTAGCATAAGAAGCGTTGTAAAACCAGAGGAAAAAGAGCTGGGTTTATCAAAAAAGGGAATTATTTACCTATCTCTTCCTTCCTGTGTTTAGCTGAGAAGGATTACAGTGGAAGAGAACAGTAGTTATGGAGCTCACTCCCAGGAAGATCCAGTAATAGTCCCCATCTCAAGCCCCCTTCCTCTCCCCAGCTCCCCCCTCTCTCTTTCTCTGCGACCATACCCTGACGGCTGTGTTTACATTATTCTGCAGAGCTCAGGCCTAATGTACCATCTGTTTAATAGGCAGAGAGGCCTGTTTATAGAGGAGGACCTTTTTTAACAGAGGTGATGGTTGGTAGGCCAGAGGGCGACACCAACTCATCTCACTTCCTGTTATCATTACCTCTCCTCTCCGAGACAGATAGGTGCTCGTGCGCGCTCCTCTAACCACATTACTTATCCTTAATCTCCCCAGCCGTCCCGCCGGCCGCGACTGCGTCCAATCTGTCTCTCCTGAAAAATCAAGGAACACAATGAAGTTGCCTCGCTGGCTTCACTTCTCAGCTCAATAGTCATTTGCATCTACTGCGTTTTAAGCCTTCTACTAAGCATCTTTCTGCTAAATCTATATCTCAGCCCAATGAGCTGAAACCATATAGAAATCGCTCTGGTGCTAATGGCTTCAGAATTATAGAGCTGCACCTCCCTGAATGTCAGGCGTGATGGAGTAAAGACGGGGAACTCTGGAAAGTTACATTTGCTCCAAACCTACATCTGCGGATATGTGTGTTGTTTTTTTTTTTAACTGGCTGTTAAACTGCAGACTCAGTCAAAACCCTTCACTTCCGGAGGACTTTTCATGTGGCGGGAAGTTGTTTTTCTCCTCCCTTCTTGAATGTTTGTTTGCGGAGGGTTCTGCAGGGTTTAAACTGTTTTTCACAGCCTTGGCCAGAGGACCCCCATCTTTGCTCAGAATGGCAGAATGAAAATGTTAGATTTCTTTTTTAATGATTGCATCGCCATCTCATTACGTTTGAGTCGAGGTGGTTTGGGGATTGTAATCAGACGGGTGGGGGGCTCTTGGAAGTTCCCACTCACCCTCTCCGTCTCTGGTAAATCAGGTCAGTGTGGTCTGCTGACTTGGCGTCCTGGCGTCAGACTTCATTGGAGCATGCTCCAGCAAGACACCACAGACAAAGGGGGGGGCGCCACAATGCCCAGCATTCACACTTGGATTGTTAACAGGGGGAAGGCCGAAGGAAAAAGCTGACCGTTGAGTAAGTCGGCAGGTATTTGCAACAATGACCCACTGTCCCAGATGGAACTGACCAATGAGCCGCTTTATACCTTTCAACTTCCCTTACTGGAACACAAGCCGTCCCCCAGTTTACATGCCACTCGTCACTCTTCATATGTCATGTTTTCCGTGATGTTCTGCACGTGAAACTGGATCCAGATGTGCATTCAGGGAGCTCTGTGTGCGTATCAGCGTGTGCATGCAAGCATTCATGCAAGTGTATCCTTTAATGGGCTTATTCTGGAAACATTGTCTCCACTTCCTGTTGTCACACACACTGGCTTTCTGTTTCCCCCGTAGAAAAGCTCCACCTCGGGACAGATTAACTATCGGGTCATTTGTCACTACCTGCTGAGCTGGGGCCAGGGAAGGTCACAGCCCACAGGACATGCGTCTTTGTGTCGAAATGTCTGATCTGAGATGGAGATGGGGGGCATTCCAGGACCTCTGGATACTGTTTGACTTGGAGCCACATGAAAGATTTCTTTCTTTCTAATCGATTTAAAGATTTAATTTTGATTGATTAGATTGCAGATGATAAACTCCTGCTTGCATGCAGCGGTCCAGGGCCCTCATTCATCAACAGATCTCTGCAAATTTAGGGTGTGAGAACATTTTCCGACCATGCACACAAACAGAATCTAATGGTAAAAAGAGAAGCTGCATGTTTTTGTAGATGTCAAAACAACCTCAGTATCCTCGTGCTTTCTTCTTTTCCTCAGAAAGACTCTGTTGGTAATCTTTTAGAAAAAAAAGCAAAACCAAACCAGTACCTTTGTTGGTTTAAAACTTTTAAAAGACACCTGTGAGAGTCAGGTGAGAACTTACCATTCATCATGTGTTGATGATGCAGATTCTGTTCCACTGAGGGAGTAGGTGCATCTTCAGAGCAGATCTGTTCCATGAGACCAGAGCATGACTTCTGATCAGATTCTGGTTCCCCAACTAACTACTGTTCCTGGGAATATCCCAACGAGCTTTTAGTCACATCCATGAGACGGGTCAGACATTTCCTGACCATCACTGAGCTCCCGAATGTCATCTTTATGTAGACCAGAATATATTTAGTTATTAATGGATTCAGATGAAATGGAGGTGCTGCAGTGATGTCAAAGAAAGTCTCTTTCATCTGTAAAGAACATGTAAAACCAACCAAGGCTTACAAAAGGCTTCACAGGAGATTTTTTGGTTGTTGTCCTCCAGCTTCAGATCCATCTTTTCTTTGTGACACTTTATCTCTTCTTTTTTTGTTTTAAGTTGATATCAGAAGATTAAATTATGCCTGTTTTCTTTTTTTTAGATGTGTCTATGATCTTTCCTCTATCTGAAATCATTTAGCTGTGATCTCCAACCCTGGTCCTCATGGCCACTCTCCTGCAGGTTTCAGACGTTTCCCTCTTGCATATTGACATTAAATGGATTTCTGACAAGGCCTACACAGGTCTGCATTGAGCCATTAATATGATCCATGCGTTCTGAAGCAGGGAAACACTGATGGTCTGTAGCACGGCGGCTGTCCTTTCTGTTAACCTTTTTGTTTCACTTTTTTACGCAGAATATTCTTTCAGCATTCTTAGATCATATTCATCTCCAGCTCTTAAAAGATGGACTAGCTTTTTGCCATTTTCTCAGAGATGTGCTGCTTATCGACCGTTAATCCAGCATCCATCTTTCATCCTTTATGTACTGTGAGCTCTCTCCAGACAGTAAAAACCACTCTTATTTTGACTCGTCTTTTCTCTTGCTCTGTCTCTCTCTAGTTTCCTCTCTTCCACAGCACAGTGGACGTTCACTACGTCCAGTTTGTTGACATCCACTTGCTAGCGTATAATTTATGCACGAAGCTGCAATTTAAGGTGTGCTACCAGGATGAATTACTGTAGTTGTGTAGTGCAGTCTCTCCAGTAATGCACGCTATATATATCAATGCTGCATCAAACGAGGTTGAAAATTTAAGGAATGAGTCTAACACCTTTTTGCAAGATCACTTTAAGTCTGTCTTGTAAACTAAATGTTACCTGAGCTTGAATAAGTGAACTAAGCAGATATTTGGTTGGCTTCAGGTTCAGCAGGAATGAAATCTTGACCGGTGGTGAACTACTCGGTCTGTTTACAGATTAGTTTTTGTCCCGGATGGTCCAGGAAGGGAAAAGCATGACTTTTGTGAACAGAGATGAATGAGCTATGGTGTAGGTATGAATGACTCCTCCCTGCCTTCCCTTACATCATGAGACAAAGGTGAGACAAGGACCCCTCTTTGCTATAGCGCGTAATTATACCCATCTGAAACTACACCCCTCTGCTCGCTCATGCCCACCCTGCAGACTGCTTTGTTGCACCGGGGATCGGCCCCAGTCACCCAGAGGCAAGGAGATTGACCAAATCACCGTGGTAACTAAGCAGCAAGGGTCAAATCGGGTCAATCAGAGACAGGCCCTTGCCACCCTTCCTCTGTCATTAATTACCCAGACTCCCCTGGGGCTGTGCTCCGTACGTAACCACATAGCTGAACGAGCTGGGCCCAAATGGTTTCAGTGTGATCAGGTGAAGCGGTTTGCTTGGTTTTTCCACGTTTATGACTTCGTCCTTATTACCAGTGAAGTAAGGATGTCAGCTTTTGTCAAAGGTTTTGAAAGCAGTGTTTAATTTTTACCTCATGTTAGTAATAAGAGCTGAGATCTGTCCTGCGACCGGTGATGAGCTCTGATTTGAAAGGAATGCTGGGTTTTATTAAACGTCTAAAAAGCTAATAGTGGAGGAATCTTAAATAAATCCTGCTGCATCTCCGAGTCGTGGGAGCCATTTTTTTTTTTTTTTCATCAGAGGAGGGCATTTAGTTTGATTTGAGGAATCAGACCCCACAGGGCGCGCTAACTTTTCATGTTTATAAGCTGTGACAATGCTCGCTGTGTCTGGTTTCTAGGCTCAGCTTTCACCTTGAACTGATGTTTGTTTTGCAGTATGTGGAAGAAAAAAAATTAATACAACACAGCTCACTTTTGTGCGTTTGGCAAAGTTGGCTCATGTTGTTGTTGTTGGAGTCATCTTGTATAAATTAGAAATGAAGGGAGGGATTTTTAGGGGAGCAAGTGTTGCCTTCTTCCTGCACTGTGACTGGCATCAGGGTGCAGTTATGTTCTACCAACACATAAGGTATTTAATATCCTTTCTCCCCCTCTTTATTTCACTGTATCAGTACTTTCTTTAGTATTTTTTGGTTTAATTTCCCCAGCATCTGTCTCTCCCCCTCCCTATAATACTTTTATCTTTAATTTTTATTGCGATTGCACTTGTGTTTATTCATACAAATGTGTCTTATTATGTCTTATGCGGAGCAGAAACAGCACAGCAACGACTGCAGCCACATACTTAAGCGCCCTGTAAGCTTGAGCCTGTTCAGGCTGACAAAAATATTTGTAAATGATTTGGTGGAAATGCTTCAGAACATTTGCCAAAACACCGGATATGTTTAGTGCAATTATGAGAAATGGAGACATTTTGCCCGCATGTTGGAGCGATGCAACTGACAGAAAGAGGTTTCAGTGAACCGTGCATGACGTAAATTCATCGACTGTATTGTAAGAATTAAATACGTGGGCTGTTGGACAATGGTTCGTTGCAACAGGCCGACAGAGTCCTGTTGAAAAGTTTCCAATGCGTGTCACGCTGTGGACCGGCTGCGGCCAAAACAAGGCCGTTCCAGCTCTCCGCACCACAGTCGATCCAACAGGAAAACCTGATTTGAAAACATGCGAGAGGGAGAAAACCTCATCAATCCCGGGAGTTTTCCCACTCCAGCTTTTTCATCTGGAGTGAACTCATATGCCCCACTTCTATTGTTCTACGCTGGCTGTACTGGGAGGCACATATGGGCCCATTTGTCCCACTGATGTTTTCATGGAAATGGGACAAAGAATAAAAGTAACCCAAAACGAGCCCAGACGCTCAACCGCTAATTTTGAGCCGGGGGGGGGGGGGGGGGGGGG
>JAVQJG010017257.1:0-37328 GCA_036024015.1 Craterocephalus amniculus | reverse complement strand
TCGTTTTTGAGCCGTAAATCTGCGTTTACGTGTGGATGATAGGCCGAATCGTAGAAAAATATCTTCGTTTTTTGAAATACCCTGCTACGTGTGGACAAGGCCTTAGTCAAATTTCATAAAACATTTAAGTTCCTGAAAAGTGTTTTTTTTTAATCAAATAGCTTTAATTTCTCCACCTTTTTTGTGACTACACAGATTTAAGGAAACTTGTGCAGAGTTTGGTACCTGACAAGATTGAAAAACTTATATTTCCACAGAAAACTGATAGAAATGTATCATTGACTTCATCCGTGTCCTTTTTGCTTTATCAAATAAGTCTTGCATAATATTTGGCACCTTGGACAAGCAGACTAGCTCCTATGGTAAATGTCATGCAAAGGCCCGAGGGACAAGCTTGCCTGTGTACAATAAAACACAGTGGTGCAAGTTTTCTATTCTAGGGATAAAAGCTAACAGCTGGGGCCGGGCAGCTTCATAACATTATCTTTCATAACATGTCCTGTCTTCCAAAAACACACAAGTGCCTCTGCATCTCCAGGGATATGAACTAGAAATCTTCAGGCAACAAAAAATCCAACCAGTCCTATAAATTACTGGAGATATGTTTTAAATTTACTTATTTTTATTCCAGTTATTATTATTAATGCTAGATATGAGATCGGTGAACAATTTATCAGTGCACATACCAATAAAAGAGCAATGTATGTGAAGAGAGCGGCAGCAACAACCAGCAGGACCAGAGACCAGGGGAACCAGAAACCAAGAGTCCCAAAATTAAACCTAAAAAGGTACAAAAAAGAAAAAACATCTTAGAACATACAGCTTGAATCAGTTTGTGCACTGAGAACAGACATGAGCAGCATGTTCTGTACACTGAGTACTACTGAAGCAAATGTTTCAACTACAAATGTATAATCCTGGCAGGCTGCCTGGAGAAGGGCACCAGCTAGCCATCTCAGAATATATTAAGAATAGATTAACTTAGAATAATATTAAACAAACCCATTAAAAGATGGGAAGATATGCATGTATGCAAGACACACAAGCATCACCCGTATACAGCTACACAGATGGTTTATACAGTTCACTGATTATTCCATAATGGAAGATCCAACCAAAATTCTTGAAGCTCTGCTCTAATCTAAGGCTTGAGCTAAACATATAAACACAAAAAAACACTTTTAATTGAATTTTTTAAAATTGGTTGTACTGTTTTGTTTGTGTAATTTAGTGTTATTTTTTATAAGATGGGTTTGAATGTGCTCTCTGGTTGTAAGTAACCACTTGCATTATGAGTAATTGTGTTTTTTTTTGTTTGTTTTTTTGTAGTAGGCAGGTGTTAAGAATTTATACTTCTTCCTGCTCCTTTTCATGCATGGGTGTATTGTTCAATTAAACACAAAAAAGGTTAATGAATAGGAAATATGATTGTACACTACTACATGTGTGAAACAAAAAATTAAATGAAATAAAAACGGAAGATTTGTGAGTGGAGTAACTGAATCTGCTTTAAGATGATCCATCATTTCTGCTGTGAAACATCATCTTTATACATGACAACAAATCAAAATACAAAGATGATTAAAAAAACAAATAATAGTAATAAAAAACAAAAGAATTAACATTAAATCCACAACCTTCACTACCAAAAGTGTGTGGGTGTAAGCCAAGAAGTGCGTCAGCATGTGCTGTGAAACACCCACCAGTCAAAGTCATTATAGTCGTTCTGGGCTTCGCTCCAGAAATAGAGGAAAACAAAACTCAGGAAGAAGGTGAGGATCAGGAGGCCAAAGCTGCCACACTCCACCTGAAACACAGTACGCAACTTCTCAAGTGGGAGTTTATAGTACGAGCTTCTCTGAATGTACTGCAAACACTATGGTAGCTCATACAGAGACGCTTATGAAGCTCCTGGAGGGGTTAAATGTGTAAAGTAAAACTTTAAGTTTCTTGTGCTGATTGGATGTAAGTTTATAACCGGAGGACAAACTGACCCTGCACCATCTGGCAAATGCAGAGGGAGTCAATCATAACACCTCGTGCATGGAAGTGCGAGTCTGGTAAGAGCTGAGAAAGTACATGCTGATATTTTTTAAAGAAAAGTTGCACCTAACTTTAAGAGTCAGCAGGCTGGACTGAAGAAACCCGGCTGGGGAATCAATACTGTCTGCAGAATCAGCAAAGCAAGCAAACCCACCACAGCTCCAGAGGATGCTGTGTCTGTGTGTTTACCTTGCTGCAGCAGCACTCTCCCGGCTGCGCCCGGGCTCTTTGGTATCGTCTCCATTGGCAGCCGTAGAGGCCGGCCAGGCAGGAGACAAAGGGCTGGTGTTCATACCTGGCACAGTGGCGAAGAGACAAACACAGATTACCCGAGTCAAACACTGATTTATTAATGTGAGCAAACTAAAAGATAAAGAAAAACAACAATAATAAAAACATTATTTGACAAATGAAACTGATTTAACCCTCTGATTGTTGTTATTTTAAAAAACAGTGCCACGTTTATCACATACAATATTTTACTTTAACATAGGGCTGCACAGTTAATCGAATTTTAATCGTGATTACAGTAAAAACACTGTAATCGAAGAAAAATGATTAATTTAACATGTATGTAGCAGGAATGCATATAGACTGGGTATTCTTTTTTTTTATTGCTATTATTATTTTAATACATTATCATTTTACTCCTTTACCTGTTGCTAATTTATTTCCAGTTGTGTTTTGAAAAGTTGTATTTGAGGTTGAGTTTTGTTGGTTCAATAAAAATTATTTTTAAATCAATGAATCAAGTACATTAATCGTGATTTCAATATCAAAATAATTGTGATAATTATTTTTACAATTATCATCCATCCCTACTTTTACAGACATGTGCAAGTTATAACAGTAGTGGACACTTTTAAAAAGCATTTAAAAGCTTTTTGTTGATGCAGGCTTTTTAGAGTTACTTATTTCTTACTATTAATTTCTTACATATCCTTTATCTGTATTTTTACTGTTTTATATGTTGTCATGTCAAACACTTTGTGACCCCTGTGTGTGAAAAGTGGTATACAAATAAAGTTTACTTACCTACTTACTTACTAATCTTATTATACTTTTTTCTATTTTTGAATATCCTATAAAAAAATTTGTAAAATATATTATATACATATTCTATGTATGTATATACATAGAACAGATACATATAGATACGTATATACATAATATATTTATTTTTTCATCAGAGTGACAATATTATGGATTGCTCACTAATGTCAACTGAAGTTAAATGGTTAAAAAAATCCTCGCCCATACATAAACTAGTAAACAGCTTATTAAATAGGTGTTAACTGTGACGGAGACCTAATTCTAGTCCTTTAGTACCACCGCCCTGCAGGGTCTGGATGTTTCAACACACTTTAACACACCTGGCATAAATCTATGGCTCATTAAAAGGCTTGCAAACAACTTGATGTGGAGGTTGATTAATCTGAATCAGGTGTGTTGGAGTATGAAAACATCTAAAGCATGACTGGAATTAAGAAACACTTACTAGACAGGTGATAAATTAAAGGAAAACCCTTTATAAGTCATGGCAGACCACCGAAGACCAACAGAGCTATGGAAATATAAATGCTATAAAACCCAACTCTTAAAAGTTTCATAGAAACACACTTCTGAAACCAATTTTCATAAAAATAGGAAAATATCACACTTTCAGTGATGTAATCATGCTGGTACAAAGGGAAGCTTTGTGAGTCATTTTGCTGTTGAGACAGAGCGTAGGCTGTCGTAACTCACAGTTAAGAGCTCTCTATCAATGATCCTTCCAAACAGTACTCACAAATTTTTACAGATTATCCCAGGTAGTAAAAACCTCAGCTCCACAGTTTATATCTGAGGGTTAAATCAACTCAAATGTAAAATCGGTAAAATTACTTATTTAATTCAACTTCTCCCCCCATATCTTAACTTTAACAAATTTACGTCACTTTGACAAATGTTGTCTCGAAAGCATTTAAAGTTTTATGACTTTTACTTCGCCTGATAATTACTGCTGTTTTGTAGCAACAAATATCATTCAGGACTCATTTATCAGGATTGTTATCAGGATGGGTTTAAAGGTTAGAAATCTGTGAGGATAGGATCTGTAACTGGAGCTCAGTGATGTTTGCTCCGTCGCACCTTTGCAGCAGCTGCCGCCGCACCACCTTTAACTTCCCCAGCTTCAGTCTGGTCACGGGCTTAAACTCACCCACAGCCCGGCATCACAGAGACAGAATGGGGAGGAAAAGAGGGAGGAGAGAGAGGGAGGAAGGACGGAGGAAGCAAAGAAGGACTCTTGGACACAACTCTGTCTTCACCTAGTGGGAGACAAGAAATTTGAATCAATTAGATGTGGATACACAAAAATTAGACTCAGCAAGTTAACGTGTGTGTGAGTCCTGCTGTATTTCTGTGCCCTGCTTGAAGTAACCCAGGAGATAAAAATGCTCTCATAGAAATACATGCTGACCTATACTGCAGTCTATGCTGAAGTTGTGTTATTTAAAACTCAGATAAGCTACACTATGCTGGGTGATGTCTCACAGTCGCGCTTTATATTCCTCTGATGACTGAAATCTGCGCTGAAATCACAACCAAATTCTAACTCGGAGCTTAAAATCAAGCCTCAGCTCTTCCCAAGCTATCGTTTCAGTACAAATGCCGCTCAACTTCATCAAATTAGCTACAAGCTGATGGAAAAATTGGTTTGTCCTTGAGACAGGTAAGTTAGACACTATGCCCTTCCTGTCTCTGCAGAGCTTGAGATCAGGCCACGTCAACTATTACTCACAGCAAATCCTTACAGCCAGACTCGAACCGATCTGAACAGAGCTCTTATCCTCGCTGAATAACAGAGAAACTGCGAGTGGTATTCCATTTTACCAAACTGGAATTAATAACATGACCTTGTATGACTGATGATAAAACAATCAACGACTACTTTATTTCATTATTTCCATATCAGTCGGTTTAGAAGATGTTAACACAATTTGAAGTTTATTTTTTAAAAGCAAATGTTTTAAAAGAAGCTACTAATTAATTTATACTGTTACTTTTTATATTACCAGTAACACGCATCCATTAACAGACAGATTTATAAGCTACAGTTTTTCTTTATTTCATCACACACACACTCATCAACTATAAACACACTGGACAGAAATGAACTAACGACCTTCCAACTGGCAACCAACCACTCCTTCTCCTGAGTAAAAGTCAAATACTTCAGTTATCTTCAACTCACAGAAGATAAAAAACATGCATCACACTTTGGAGATGGACACTATATTTACCAGTCCAGTTCCAGTCACTGTAAACTATAAACACACATTCTCCATATTCCCGAGTTACCATGCTATAAGGACAGAGAAGTGTTTTTCATGGTAGTATATGACAGTAAAGATGACCCCTGACCTCATATATAAATACTTTCATCATAACTTATTAATCTACATTAATGTACAAAATATCTGATGTATTCTTACACTGTATTTACAACTACAACTAGGGATGTCATGATTATTTATTTTCACAATTAATCGTGGTAGTAGAAGCTGCAATTAATGATCCTAAAGCTTCCTAAATATCGTTATTTAATAATGTAAATATATTTTGATTGTCATCATTGAAATCCTAAAGCTCAAATTTATTTGTATCTTTTCGTATTCATTCATACAATACTGTAGCATTTCTTTTTAAATTGTTACAAGAGCAGGAGACTTTTACTGAATTCCAATGGAAATTTAAATGGTACTTTTTGTTTATTTTGTTGCCATATTCTGTTTTCTTGACATCAACAGACAAATAAAACTTAACAGGAAAGGAGTTTTCATGTTATTTTATACATTTCCAAAAATCTATCATCGTGACATCCCGAACTACAACTACTTCAGCTTTGCATTGCTTTTAGAGGCATTGCAAAAGTCTGTGGCTGTGTTTAATTGTTTTAATTAGTGTGCAGGTAGATCAGCACCCCTGCTGCTTGTAGTCTGTTGTTGTGGTTTAACTCTTAGCTCTGTTGGGGTTTAAAAACAAAGCCAACACAGTCACAGTGGGGGGTGTGGGGGCCGGATCCAAGAAGCAGAACCTGGCAGCAGGAAGGCAGGTGAAGGAAGGTAGTAGATGTTTATTAGCTTAAAACACAAAAAATCCCTCCCACAGCGAGTTACCAGAAAACACAAACCAAAATGGATAAACATACTGGACTGCAGGGAGGGGCTGTATAATGATAATCTGGCAGAAAACAAAAGAAACAAGCAGGTATTTATAGATTGAGGAGGGAGTAGTAACTAAACGAGGAGCCAGGAAGTGAGAAAAAAACAAAACCAGCAGAAATAAAACCAGAAAAAAAAGCCCACATACCCTGATATATACTTTATTAACCCTTGTCCAAATATCCAAATTGTGCTGATTGTCTCTTAACATTTGAAAAACAATATTGGTGTTGTAGTTTAATAACTAGTTATGCAACAGCTCTACATGTGGTAATCCATGAAACCTAATACCACAGGATTTAGCCAATCAGCCAACCAGTGATGCACGCCACCGGTCACTCCATCAATACGTCTCACGCCTCAGGGTAATCAGCCTACCCCAGTTTACACAGTGCATCTGGGACCAAACATAGGTTCGCCTGCGGCAAATATATCCTGTAACCATTTACATGATATCCAGAAGTTGTTGTATAAAAAAGGGTTATTTGCACATGCAGCGTATTGCAATCACAGTGCTCTTTCTTCAGCTTGCTGGTTCTGACCCAAGAAATATTAAACTTTAAACCATTCAATTTGTGTTACAGCAGGAGAGAAACAGCAAAACATTTTTAACACTTCTGTTTCAAAGATTGCTAAAAGAATATAATTAAATATAGTTAGTTACTTACAAATGATCATATATTTAATTTCGAAAGGTCACTTGTATCAGTCACATTAGATATATGTTCTTAGATTTGACTTCAACCCAGATCACAGTTTAAACCCCATAAAAAGAGAAACCCTGAGCTCCCTTTGATCCTAATGAGTTACAGACCCAGATAAGTGGCCTAAATGTACTTAATGTGGGTCAAACAGCAGCTTTTAACTGTGTGCCCGAGTTTAGAACGAAAAGGTCAACTTGTTCGAAGCAGTTTCCATTACAAATACACTACTGACCAGTTTATTATCTGGTTTGGTCATAATATTCAGGACAGAAAGCAGATTAGTAATTACAGTGAAACACTTTTGCATAGCGGTGCAACTTAACCCGACCTGACCGTGTGAACTGTTGGTGCACCAGGATATAGATACTGAGATGATTAGTAAACTGGTTTGTACAATGTAGATTTAAAATATTGTAAATATCTGTCACCATAACAAAAAGGCAGCATAAAAATGCTCATGTCTGTAGGTACTAGTTGTCTAAATCTTAAATTGAGGCCATAAATTTCAATTTAAAATGCTTAATAAGTCCAAAAACACTGAAAATCCTCGAATCTACTGGCAGCAGAACTAAAATCCTGCCCTGCACGTTTCCCTCGTAGGCATACAACCTTTACATTTACTTTTGAAATTCAAATTTATTGATTTATGTTGCACTTTTCACACAGGTAAGTTTCATAAAAACATACAACACATAAAAATTAAAAAGACACCCATATACTCTCACTTCATTTACACAACACACATTCAAACCCCCTCCACCCTTCGGTCTCTAAAATAATGCTGCGTTATAGGTTTGGTTGCCCAGCCAACAGTATGAATACCAGCTTCAATCAATAAAATCTCATTCCACTTTGCTATTTAAAATGATAATATTGGAGAAGCATCCAAACTAATCACATTTCAGTACGTTACTTTAATCATGCATCTTTTTTGTTCATTTTTTCTCCTGCTTTCTCCCTGTGAAGTCGGCCACTAGACGACCGAGCAGGTAGAAGCAGCCAAGTTATCACATAGCTGCCATGGCAACTGTGACATCATCATTTGTTATTATTACTGCAGTGAAAAGGATGAAGGGAGGTGAGGTAAATAAGAAAGAGCCAGATGAAGCGATAAAAGCGGTAGACTGAAAATGTGACATGTTACAAGGTGCCATCAAAGCTGTCTGCAGCAGGCGAAAAGGAAATCCAGGGTGAGAGATGGACTAAGATGTTCTGTTCAATGCACATAGTGTGCTCAGCGGATGCATTTTGTAATGAAAATTTCTATTTTAAAAAATGGCCACTTTACAATGTGAGGTCTCACGCACGCTTGTGCAATGAGCTTATATATATTATAATACAAGAGAAGATAAGCAGGTAAGAGATGAACCAAACGCATATGAGAGGGATGTGGGAGGTAATTATCATGCAATAAAGATTTCTGGAGCAATAAAAGAAGAGATAAAATATATTAAAATATACAAGTATAGGGAGTTGAAGCCTTCTAACATTACAAGAAAAAGTATTTTCCACATTCTTGTTCACTCATTTAATGCATCAGCACCATAGGAATAGTTGATGCTTTGCTAAAAACAGCATTCAACTGTAAACAGACTCTGGATATCTGACTGCATATTTGACTCAAAGGTCAAGTGAACAAAGACAGTTTAGACTTGCAGGTAGAATTTAAACAGTTTAAAAATGATGCACAGCATAAATGTAAGTGGAAAAATGATCTATTTTTTCAAAACGATCTAAAAGAAGTTTATGTTATTTGATCTAGCTCTGTGCACCTTCTTCTGTAATGTTTTAAAGCAAACGACAGCAGATAATCAGCATCAGAAGCTGCTAATCTGAGCACAGCAGCTGCAATAATTTGCTGTATTGAAGTTGACTGTAGCAAAAGAATTGCAGAAAATATACAAATATTCAAGAAATTTCCGCTTCATTTATTGTACTGCACTAAAAAATGTAAAATAAACATTTAGAGGGATTATAGTATTATAATATGCAACAATTTATTTATACTGAATTTCCTCCATGATAGGAAAAGAAGTCAAGGTGACATCAGTCTTCCTTTAGTGCTCATTAACTCTTGAAAATTCACCAATTAATGAGCATCAAGGCTACAAATAAAACCTCATAGATTTAAAATACATTACCTGAGTGAATATTCATGCTTTAAAATATGAAAATTACAACTTACATTGGGGCAAAACTATTTAAGATGAAATAAACCTCTGTTTACTTGTTTATACCTGTTTTTATAAGACCAATTAGATGTTGTGCACAAGTCTCATAATAGCAGGAAAAAAGTGATATGTTAGAAAATATGAGCAGTCATTGCATATTTACTCTTTTCTTCCAAATGTTTACACTGAAAGGTACATGAGACTTTTTCTGCATAAATACAGAGTAGCATGTGCGTTATAAACTGTGGGCAGACCTTGAAGTGGGTCAGATGCCTGATAGGTAGTGATGTGAAAGGAGCAGTGACATACTTTTTTCATGCCTCCGTGAATTCTCCAAGCTTTTAACGTTAAAATAGTGTATTATTTAAATTTAGGAGGAGACAGACTGAGTCTTTCTCAGCCAGTTCATCATTTTTCACTGCTTCTCTCTAACAGCTCTTCTCCTGTCCTCATTCACACGTCCATCAGCCTGTTTCTTTTTTCTCTGTAGCCTTTTGGACAGCCGCCAGTACTTCAGCACTCTACATGACTGACCAACACTTTGACCAATGTCAACCAAAATCACCTGCCCACACGTTTCTATTTATAAAAGTGTATCTTGGGTAACTGTGTACATCCACTCAACAAATACATTACAGGCTTATCTTTGCACCCTGTCATCCAGGGTCATAAGGCTAAGCCTGTAAATCTGTCGGCTATTCCGTCTCTTCCATATTAAAATAATCACAGGGGTTTTATAAATGATTTTTTTGTTGTTATTCTGATCATAAAGAAATAAATAAAGTATTTATCATAATGATCTATCATTTTTGTGGTGGGAAAAACCAACAGTGAACCTGTGCAGCACCATGGGAGCAACCTGACACAGATAAGAGTCATGGCTTCTGACTGGCAGCAATGCTCTGATCCCAGTTACAGAAGGGGAGGTGGGAACCTTGCCATATGTGCCACTATCTCAGAAATCCTGCCTGTACACTGCTACACATAAAATACAGAGACTCTAAAGCAAACATAATAAGAGCCAACAAGTTATGAAAACTTATGTCAGTTATTCAACAGCAACACAAAAACGTGGCTGCCGTTGTTAAGATTGTTATGTTGTGCTTGACAACATCTTCAGAGCCTGTGAGGCTTTGCTACTTCTATAAGTTTAAGCTCAATTTATATGTAAGGCCAAGGATTACAGGATGGAAGTCAGTAATCAGGCCAGATATTCATGTGGCAGGATTCCCACAAGCAAGGCAAGTTGTTGTATAACGAAAGATCAAACATTTCCCAACCAACACTTAAATCTTTCCAGTTCCTTCCCTCAGCAGTCCTCATAGATCCTCTATGATCCTGTTGTAGCACTGCTGAGCCCAAATTTAAATAAGCATATTATCTAATAATTTAGACAAAATGTGACAAAAAATACATAGCAACTTCACTGTGTAATTTATTTTACATGTCTATTTTTATGAAAAAACAAACTTAAAAACATTCTCTCTTTTGTTCTGGCATTTAGGATAACCAAGAAAAATATCCTTGCTCTTGGTTTTTTGCTTCAATGGGAACTTTTTATTATAAGATTAATGTAATATGTATTCACAAATATCACACTTTTTAATATTGTAAAATATCTATTACAGCAATTAAGACAAATCTAAAACTTATTAATTCTATAAATTGAGCCTTCAAAATAAAATGTAGTTGATAAAATCGGCAAATTATAGAAGTCTTTGACTCTTTCATCCATATATCCACCACAGTGCACGCTTATTTGAGAGCTGTTTTCCAGCATATTCATGGGTGGGGATGGAACATTTTAAATTTTGCCGCTTCAGGGGACATCAGTGAGTCATGCAATATACTGTTGCTTACTGTAGAATAAATATTTATACATGTATATACATGCATTGTAATAACCAAACTTTCTTTTGTGATTTACAGGAAAAGAAAACGATACTGCCATAGGTTTTATGGAATATTCATAGAAAAGTGAAAAGCATATTTAGTTAATGATTTTGAATTAAATATAAAAATACACTAAATAAATCAAATGCAAAATTTGTTTAAGAAATAAAAAAGATGCAGGTTTACATGTCTATGCAGTAAATCACTGTATGCAAAAAACTTGTAGCTCAGTTTCTTAATAATTCATGCATGAAAGGGTTAATGACCCAGGAAACCATGACATGTTTTTCTCACATCTGTTCCACTTTCCAAAAGCTTTGCTCCACTTTCCAAAAGGACAGATTTTTTAAGCAAACTCTGCTTTTCTCCTTTGCTACAACTTGACTATACAGTATTTGGGTCAAATGCAAAATTTTTCAACGTAAGCCAAGTGATCTACTTACTTTATTTGCTGGGTTAAGAATTTTTACTGTAACAGGCTTAGAGGCCAGTAAATGATTGTGTGTGATCAAATAAACGGTTTACTGAAATCATTAAGTTTAACAGTTGATTTTACAACATTTGAGTTTTCTTTTTTATTTCAATTTTGGCCACTTGAAAAGAACTGAAAGAAATCTGAACTTGTAACTCTGCTAGTTTGGTTGTGGATGTAATGTGCGATACAACCACTGAGTTAAAAAACATACAAAGAACCAACAATCCAACTCAAAGCTTTTCTGCAGACATGCCAGACGTGCACTTTGTAGAGTCATTATTACTGTAGGTCTGTTTCATCAGGTCTTTCTTATTAGTTTGTTTAACCTCAGATTCTGAAAGTCGATCCAAATGCAAGCTCACGTTTTCTCATTACAAGCATCTTTCTGGCTTCGGACATCCTGCTCAGCAGCTGAAAGCTGCAATGCACCAACAGCAGAACAGACAAATAACATGGTTTGCTTCATGGTTTGGTCAAATAAAAAGAAAAATAAATTAACAAATGTCTTTAAGGTTCATAGTTGTATTAGGAAGGAACTTTAGAGTATTGCTTTCATTCATTTACAGCCCTGCCTTTTTACATCTTTATCTATGGCTGATGTTGGAGACTGAAGCAGCCGTATAGAGAAAAGGTTAGCAATCTGTCATGTTTCACTCTGCTGCTCAGCTCCATTACATCTGACAGGATCGCTGACTGCTGCATATCCCCGCCAGGAATAAAAATATAACCCAACAGAATACAGTATAACAGGAAATGTAGCACCTATTCATGCTTCCAGGACATGGGAAGCAGGAAGACTAATGCGCAGCAAGCCAACAGTCTTAGTCGTTCAACCTCGATTACAAAATAAGTAGGATCAGTCGACGCCTAATTTAGCTTTATGACTTAATAAGCAAAGAAAGGTGGAGTTCTTCTCGATGCTTGGGACACAAGCATCAGGACAGAATGCTGCCATTTCCACGGTATTCTCATTGGCACCTTTATTACAGTAGCTGCATTTGTATTATTTATCAGCCAGCAAAGCTGGAGAAGAAACCTCATTGGGTCCTTTAATAACTCATGTATGAAGGGTTTATGTCTATTTTTACTGTTCAGTATTTTTAAGTTGAATAAATTATTTGTACATTTTCAACCACAAATCATTAAAACTTTGAATAAAATGCTGTGGTCCTCATATTTTTTATCTTTTATCTTCAGAACTTCTCAACCTGAAAAACATCCAAATGAAGCTAGAAAAGTAGTTTTTAGAGCTTTGTAATGTTGCTGCTACTCTGCACAACATCTACGCCAAGACTTTCTGGCATTGTAGAGCCCAACCATGGAGGTATTTAGGGATAACTCTCTTCCATGCTTCATGCAAACACATTTTATATGTTGGTTATGTTGGGAAGGTGGGCAAGCCAGTCTAGTACCAGTACACTCTTCTTCTACAGTAGGTTTTTATAATGAGAGCAAGACATGATTTTGAATTTTATGGTTGGAAATTACATTGAAAGTCCCTGGAAAAGATGCGATCTTAAAGACAGCATATGTTGTTTTCTAATCTTAATACATTTCTGCATTATCACAGAAGAGTAAATCACTTTTGCCAAAGGCACCAATACATTTTAGTGTTTATGGAGCTGAGAAGTCAAATAATATGTTTACAATTTGGTTTCCAGAAATAACCAATACAAACTTTTCTCTTAAAAAAAAGGAAAAGGAAAACCTGAACCTTTCTTATTCACATTCTCACTGACTTCACATTCACAATTCCTCCACCTCCGAGTCCTTCAACACACGTCTCAAAGTACCCAGACAGAGAGAGAACACAGGATGAGCCACAAAAATCACTTCTCTGAACATTTGAAACAAATTGTTTAATGACTGCTTATTCCCTTAAACTAGCCTTTTGTCTATGACCTCTAAAATGAGTCTGAAATGAGAATGGGTTTAAAAACTGGTAGTGGGAAACTCTTTGAACTGAATCTTAAATGTCTTTGCATTCAGAAAGCATGACAGTGCTTCTGGTTCTTCTAATGTTTTATCTATGAACAGCACAGCTCTGATTTGCATTTGTAAAGGAGGACATGAACTGGGTTCAGAAGTCTGAGCTCATATAGCAGCAAAATCTGCCAAGATGGACGGTGAAATCTCACTTAAAGCAACATGAACAGCTTGCAGATGTCTCCGTCTCCTAAGAAAACAGCAGCAATCTGGACTGAGCTCTTATCCATTCTGATCCTCCCCTTCTTTGATGGCAGGTTTTACACCAAAGAGATTAATTTGCTTGATGGAGGCTACCCTCAAAGTTTGCTTTTTCTATAGTGGAGGGAAGCAGCTAACATGCACACATGGCAGGACGGGGACCCCCTGTTATAACACCGAACACATGAACATAGATGGTAGAGCATGCAGACGGAGGGTTGCTGCTCATCATCAGTCGTTGATGTTGGAATAGTTGTTCACTCCTGTATTAAAATATTAAATATTGAAACATGAATATTTAAAAGCCAGTTTTAACTGATACAATCTCAAAAGTGACAGATTCATGGATCATCAGCTAACTTGCACTTATGTAACTTTTGTTTATCAGCAGCTTGAAGAGGCAGCGATATGGGTTTGCATCCCCAGAGAGTTTATAAAGTGCCCTTTAAATCAGTCAGTCAATCTTTGCTGCTCCTTGGCAGCTGCACAACTGTGGTTGCAAAGTGTGAATGAATATTCATAAGATTATATTAAACTGTAATAATCCTATTTTAATGGAAAGGGAGTATTAGATGTAAGAATGTTAAGCGGGTGGGTACTGAGAACAAAGATTAAGTATTATGTGGAAGAAAAACAAACTAGTAGTCTCACTGCAGCAGGACAACAATGGAAAAAATAAACATTTCTACTCTTCCAAGTAAACAGATGAGCTTCCACAGTCTGAACATGCTGCTCTTTTTAATTGGAAGTATCCCAAACTAATCCTGGAGCTAAATGCAGGGGGTCCCAAGGTGTCAGGGCCCGGTGAGGAGAGCTGAACATGGGATGCTGGAGGCAGATTGAACAGTGCATGAGTGCCTCACTGCAAGTGTGCAGAGGGATTTCATCCATTTTTAAATGATGCAGCAAAATCCACACATACAAAAAAATGTGATTATTTAACTTTGATACAGACTTTTTCTTTTGAAATGTATCTTTATAATGGTTCCTTAAAGGGGCTAAAAGCGAAATTCGTTGTTTTCACACTGAAGGAATTAAAAAATCTTTTTGTGAAGAATCGGGTGTGTATTTTCATCTGGAGTATAGCGCGACGTCACACAGCGCCTCTGTGTGTTGATCTCCATTTCTGTGTTTACTATCCGGCCCGGCCGCGCGTGCATGTACGTCCATGTACGAACATGCGCACACGCGCCCCCGTCTTTAGAAACAGCCGCCACAGGGCGGAGTTACGGCGCAGCGCGTGCACTCAAGATGGTATCTATGTATTTGTTTACATGTTACACAAATATTTTTATTCACTGAGGCAACAGTGGAGAGAGCTTAACCATTTAATGAGATTACGTAAATGGAAAAAGAGCAGCTGAATGTGTAATACTGATGAAGAGAGATCCATGCCTTGGTAAATACTTTAAATACTAGTGTTGTCATCAGTCTGGGTATTAGATTGAGAAAGAAAAGGAATCAAGGTAGATAAATGCCGATCAAAATACTGTATCTTTTAATTCCCCAAAAATTCCTTTGTGATTGAATATTCGTAAGGATTTGCCACAGAAAAATACAGGAATGAGACGGACAGACAGACAGTGAGCTGTGAAACTGTACACACAATCACACACACGCAACAATTAAGCCCTCTGTGTCCAGACCAGTCAGCTCTACTGTTCACTCATTGTCCGAACACATCACACCATAGCTCTCAACAACACACCAGCAACCCCAGCACCAACTACACCAGCATGTGCTTTTGTCAAACAGTAGACCAGTCCTCTTTTAGCTAGTTATACTCTCAAGTCAATGAGTCACGTTAACGACAAACCAGCAACAACCATCACATCATAAGCTGCAACCAGGCTACCTGGTTGTGTAAAACACTCACGCAACTTTGCAAATTAATCTTCAAACATATTCACATTAATGCAGTGCAGGTTATTTTTAGACAAACTTATATATTAAGTTCAATTGTTTTCTGATATTAAGTGTTGCGACAGATTGAGATAAGCGCTTTTTACATAATGTTACCAACACAACCAGCAAACAGTTTCATTGAGAAGGAAATCACAGATGATGGTTTAATTACTTTTACATCGCCACTGGGATCTAACCCAGTGGGAAAATTCATTAATGGTAATAAAACCAATCTAATTAAGCGGCACAGAAAAATTATAATAACGCTTAAAATGCATCATGACCTCAAAAAATGACGAGAAAATCTTATTAAAATTGTTCGTATATCTGTGAATTACTGTGTTCGCCATTGTTACTTACTATGGAAAAAGAGTCATCAGAAGATACAAAACTATTAACTTAAAAGATGTTTGTAGATGAGAAGTCAAGGACATGGATGGGTTTAAAAGGGGCTGATAAAATTTCCCAGGTATGATCAGAAGAATGAGAGAGTGGCTTTTGGCAAATCCCTCGATTCAACTGACTGCGCTGCATTAGAGACACATCTGAAGCTAATAGGTCCCTTTTCAACAGTTAAAAGGTATTATTCTTTGGTTATTACCTCATTTTCCAAACTCTAATATCCTAGAGCAATAAAGCTTTCCTAAGTATGATGTGCCCATCATAAGGCCAATAAGTTTGTTGTTTGAGCATCTTCATATTTTCCTTCACAGCACCTCTCCGATCACCAGTTAATACCATAACGTAAGGAAAACGTTTTTCATCTCAGTTTTATGGCATCAGTTCATCATCAGGCAGGAAAAATGCCTGCCTCTACAGTAAAACCTGGATTTTAAAGAACAAACCAAGACTTGATGAGATCTGATGCAAAATGTCAGCCAGTTATGAAAGTATAAACTGTACTGCATCGATGTACAGCGTTACTGTGAGCATCTATCCAAACTAAACTACTGTACTTTAGTCTAATGTTTCAGATTTTTGGTTATTTTCAATCACTCTCCAA
This sequence comes from Craterocephalus amniculus, assembly GCA_036024015.1. NCBI lineage: Eukaryota > Metazoa > Chordata > Actinopteri > Atheriniformes > Atherinidae > Craterocephalus > Craterocephalus amniculus. The sequence continues at coordinate 20,742 of JAVQJG010017257.1, read as the reverse complement.
AATGATGAGAACAAAAGTACACATCATTTTATTCTTTCAGTTTCTAATAGGAAGTGAAGGTTTGTAACAGACCTTGTATGGTGATTAATGCATAAATACCTATCTGACGAGTATTACAGGAACAGGGCAAATAAATAGGCTGTAATCCATAGAGATTTTACAAACCCTGGATTGAAGTTTTAAAAAATTCAACTTCCAGATGTTGAAATGATCTGCTATATTAACAATGCACCAAACAGTGTACTATCAACCATGTCAAAGGTCAAAGTAATATAAGTCTGTGGTGACAGATTAAACACTTCACATGACAACATTTCAGCTGCTGACACATTCCGGATGTCAGCAAATTAAACATAAGGTCGTGCAATTATAAGTAGAAGTGAAAATCACAGCAAAAAGCTATACAGTAGGTTGTGGAATAAAAGATTGATCATCTACATCAAAAGAGAAAAGATTAATTAAAGTTTACTCGTATGAATATGTCGTTTAATCCGTAGTTTATTATGAAACTTAGGCAACTGAGTTTAAACACAACGCAACTTAAATTTGGGATTTAGAATAAATTTACATAGAGCCTGTATTTTAAAAATGTAAACGTAGCTTTCAGAGAAAATTATAAAGAGACTTACACTTATGTATATGGGGAATAGCTGAATTTAATTTTAAATTAACTTAACATGGGTTTTAGTAGATAAAATAAAACAAATTCCGCAGCCTCTCTCATCGCTGCGACGCATGAAGCTGAACCACCGGGACGTGTCCTGCGGTGATTAAATCTATTACATGTGCGGAAAAAAAGGCTTTTTCTTCCAGTTTAACAACACTAATATTCACAGTTTGAAATATGAACATGACGAAGCGACGCCCAAATGCAACGTAAAAGATAAAAAGATAAAAAACAGGGTTTTTAAAAGGTGAACAAATAGAAACGAAGTGGGATTTTCCTCACCTGGTGGTTCGTGCTTGCTGACCGACAGTATGTCCACACCGCAAATCTTCTTCCTCCGCTGCTTTCAGACCCTTTAGTTTCAGACAGAAAACACGTTCTGAGTCACGAGCCGTGTCCCGCAGTGGTCTCGTGCAGCAGCGCAGCCTCGCCACTCCGTGAGCTGTGTCTGTGTGATGATGAAACCGGGCTGTACAGCAGGAGCACGGGTTGCTGAGAACTGCAGGCACGAGGCGGCAGCCGCGAGGGGCTCCAATCAACCTGTTGCTTACGTCACCGCGGCCAATATAACAACGTTGCTCCGGCAATGCAAACATGGCAGGTTGCCATGATAGAAATAAAGATAATTTTGACTTTTTCCTACATCTGGACAAGCAAACACTGAATCCTCTGAAACAAGATGAATGGGTGGGAATGAAGCTAAGGAAAATGTACCTGAACACCATTTATGGAAAGATTAACCTTGGCATTTTGGGTAAGCGGCGGGCTTTACAAGTAAAAGAGTGTGTTATCATCAAACTGTGCACTCAGAAAGAAAAATCCAACGCAAAAAAAGTCAGTAAAAACCATCAAGAATTTGATCATCCGCACAGTTTTAAATATGTATTCATGCTTGACCCTCCCTTCCATCTTTCTTATTAATGTTTATTATAAATTAGATATACTAATACTTATTAAATGTGCAGATGTTTCTGTGTTAGGAAAGCTAGATTATTAGCTTATTATTATTATCAGGCTGTTTTTTAGAGGAAATTACCCACACACTGTATTAGAATCTGCATCTGCATGATTGACAAAAGCAAAGTAAAAAGAAAATGAAAAACAACTGAGTCAGATTAGAATAAATCAGTTTCAAAAGTAGTTGCAGTTTAATTTCCAAATCTGATCTCCTATGTAATTGCAAACTTTGCAGGACTCCAGAAAAACAAAAACAGAGATTAATCACAGGCAGAAAATAAACATCATTAATAGGTTGAATTTACATAAAAATAGTGTTTCACTGTGTTATACTTATGGAGGTGCAGCGTTGTGACAGACAAACCATTTGCATGGCACAGGAGACTGATATGCTTATGGCAGAACAGCCAGACCCCTCATCTGAATTCCAATCACAAACTCTGCTTATCTGCAACACTGTGTTTTTGTTAGAGTGTAAACATGGTAAACAACGTGTACAGCACAGACCTGGGTTCTGCTGCAAATAGGAAAACAAGTTTTTAAAGGAACAAACTATTAATATTAAACTTATGTGTGTGCAATCATATTTTTAACCCTTATGCATTACAATTTCAACAATTTTTTACAAGTTTGTGTCAGCTGGTCATGCAAATGGCCCAACATTTTAGTCCCAGTATATAAGTACAAGATATAAACCAAAATACTATGAACTGTGTAAAAAATGTTAATTCTGTTACTTCTGACTTCCTCTGTGGGAGATCAGACATGCGAGTACAGCTAATAGGCTTAAACATGCACACACAAGTTGTTAGTTACATGTCAAAGGATGCTGCAGTTATAAAATCAGGATTATATTAGAGCAAAACAGTCTGGGAATCATTTTAACCAGTTTGACAAGAAGCCTTAATGTTCTCACACATTTACCGATCTGACAGAGAAATTATTAAATAGAGTGAGAGCAGCATTATTGTAAAGAAGAGTAGAGTTGTCACCTGAATAAAAAACTATACTAGCCATTAACCTGTTATACAGGGATAGTTAATCAGAAAAACATGGATCATAAATCATATTTTTGTCTTTGAATACCTGCAGTGACCAAGTGTGATAAAGTTGTGCTTCATTCTGAGCTGAAACATGGTGAGATTCCACTGTTTCACCCTGGATTACACTAATATTATTAACATTGCAAATTTAAATTAGACAGCAACTTTATTCTCCCTGTGGCACACTTATATAAATTTAAGAAATCTAAGATATGATGCACCATATCACTCATAGCTGTCCCACATTTCTGCTGTGTGTTCGACAATAAATCAGAGAAGAACAAATAATCCTCGATTAAGATCTGTGCCAAGAATAAATATGTCATGAATGATGTTTTTCCCCAATATTTCTAAGTTGCAGCAACATTTGCACATTAAAAGTGTGAAACGTATTACATTGTAAACAGTATAATGTGATAAAGTACTTTTTTTGGGTGTCACCTCTACATTTCAATATGATGAAAAATCACCTGTATCAATATTTGTATTGATACATGCAGGATGCAAAAAGATGCAACATTAGTGATATTTGCAGTGCCATGATCTTGGTGTGTTCGCTCCATTTTAAATACTTTGATTTTGGTCAAACTGATCTGTTTACATGCATTTTAAAAGTCTGGTTTTGACTTGAAATAACCTGAGCCACAATTGAGGATGACTGGAAATGAAAAACAGAAATGTTTCTGGATTTTCCTCAACCACATGTGCATTTAATTTGGAAAATAAACTGGGGGAAAAATCCTGATCAGTTTTACTTGTTTTAGTAACCATCACTGGGTTCAATTTATCCAACCGGGAATTACTATATTGGTTTGTGGTTTCCAGAGTAAAGTAAGGATATTAGCGGAGATGTTTATTTAATTGATCCCATCCACTGAAGGCTCTTGTTTTTAGCAAACCATCTGGGATTCCTGTTTGTGCAACATTAGTGAATGAAGCTTTCTGATTAAATAAAATATATCTATGAGTTTTTCTTACACCCAGTGTTTACCCAGTGGGCAACATTAATATCAAATTGTCATCATAATTTGGTCAAAAACGTAAATCAACATGACATCAACTGTTTCCAGACATCAAATCAGTGTCAATTTGATGTCAAGTTTTGTGCAGCAACGTTGTTTTGATGTCAAATATATTGATTTACAATGTATGATGCAGTAATTCGATGTGAGATTGATCCTTGGGTTGAATTTTTTTACAACCATAAGAAAAGCAAAGCTTCAATACTATTTATCATGGTAGTCAAAATCTTGACCAATCTTAATATTAAATTGATATCATGGTGCCCGCTGGGTAACTTTCAGCCTTGTGGCAGGAAACTTGTAATTAATCCAAAGCCATGGTATAAACATAATTAACCTTTTAACTTTCGTACTAAGAAAAAAGCAAGAGAGAAATGTTTCTTTGCATTATCTCTTTTCTTTGAACAAGAAAGTTATTAAATTGTTTTTTGGCAAATAGTTCAGATAAAAGTTAATAATTAAGTAGTGACAGTGAAATTGTCCAAATTTGAACCAGCTACGGGATAAAAAACACTTTCTTTTGGTATCACATGCTCAAACCAACGGGTAGAAATGGTTCAGGCAGGTTTATTTAATAGTTTCTTTTACTAAAATTCATGCTAATCAGCAGGATGGCCAAGGGTTAATGTGAAAACTCTGGAGGCTCTGATTCAAATTTACCAACAAGGAAGTCATTGTGTGATGTCAGTGTGGGGTCAAAACAAATAATAATCTCAGAAGATTCTGAAGGTGCTGAAATTTCCAACCAAACCTTGGTTGAGAAAGAAAATGTGCTGCAGAGCGTGTACTGAAACAATGACGAGACAAAACAGAATTCTATACAATTATTCACCAAAAAAGCATTTAATGCTCAGTTTTGGATCAAGAACACCTGGAAACTGAAAACAACAGCAGAAAAAACACCAGAGCAACTTCTAAAATGACCTGCAGGAGAAAATATTTAGTTGGGTTGTTTCCAAAAACAAAACCAGCGAAATGCAAAACCCAGAAATGCTGGGAGCTCCTCAGCAGCAGCAGCATCAGCAGACTGCGAGTGAACCGAGCAGCTCCCAGGTGTGAACGCGAGTAGTCAGAGGATGCAAGTCAGGAAGAGCGCCGCCAGAAATAAACACGGGCTCTGACTAATTTCAGAGGATAATGTTAGGTTAGAGTGACAGACAGAAAGTCAAACACACAGAGTAGATGCATCCCGTCTACACACAGATATGAAACTACAAACACAGACGCGATGGACGGTCCTCTTAAGTCTGCTTATGTAACTCCTACGCAGACCGCTGCCATGGAGACGTGGCTCACCATTAATCATAAGCATTGAGTCTGGTAAATAAGCCAAGAGTTACCCTGGTAACGGTTCAATGGCAGCTGGTATAAAAGAGACACTCACCACAAACACATGAGGGATGGTCGGCAGGAGAAGCATTCCTCATCTTCTACACTTCACTCCCACGCTGTGACCTCCGAGAGTTCAGAGATGTTATTTCCTGCATTTAAACAGATACTTAGCTCAGCATCCTGAGCACCAAAACATGCAAATCAGGTTATTTGTTGATTTATTACATGTTATTTTTAATTGTTACACAGACCACACAAAATAGCTAAATTACTAAGTTCATAATAATTGATTGATTGTTTTTAAGACCCTGAATTTAAAGAGTGTTCAAATGAGTCACAGAGCAATGAACATCTGGAAATCATCTGCTACATTTTGACTGATGTTATTGAGGATAATAACACAACACATGTGATGAGAATGTAATGCAAAAAAATCCTACTGATACTGTGGGAAACTTCATATATAACCAAATAATACAGGCTCTTTTCTGCATGGGATTTCAGCCTCTTCGACTCTGTTCTGTGCCAGAGCTCACCCTAAAGGGAAATACATCTGAGGGGGATTCATCCAGTCTCAGCTGGAAAGTTACATTGCTGCCAATAGAAAGATTTTCCAGTCACTTTATCTTAGAAGTGAAGGGTAAATATTAGTGTGTAATTGTCTGTCATCTTTATATTGGCAAGTGCAAACACCACAACGTCCTGCACAACAGGTACTTTAGAAAGTGTAATAAGGATTAAGCCACTTTTCTCACCTAAAGAAAAACATTTTCCATCTTTTAATCTCAATCTAAACTTATTTCAAGTGTTAAATGACAGACATATTTGTATTCTTCATAACATTAGTCAACAACGGTGACTTCCAATCATTTTCGCTTGTTACTGTATTGTGTTTGTAAATGCTTTTAAGCATTTAACCATTGTGCTGCAGGAACTAAACTTTTGAAGCTCTTTGTGAACAATGTCATCCAGGGGGATGTCTTCCTGCTGCTGCAGCCTCTGGACATTCTGACATTCAGCTGATGCTCCGGTTTGCAGGGGATTACAGAAAGCCAGCAGGCAGGAAACTCTCTGTCATGTTGTATCAAAGCTACACATTTCTATCTCACTAGTAATGTGACATTTAAATTAAATGAAACAGTATTGATATCAAAAGAAATGATCTCGCTCCATCTTTCAGTACTTCTTCACTCATCTGTTGTTAATGGTTGGAATTGAAAAAGGAAATGTTTGTTTCCTAATGTTTGTCATTCTCTGCACACTCCCCATGTTAGTTTCTGTTAGACCCATGTCCTCTTCTATTCTCGCCCTCCTTCATCAATGTCATGCACGTTGTTTTGCTTTGCTCATCACCAACAGCATCATCTGAATGCAGATTAACTCACAGTTCCACTTCATTATACAGCAGCATAACTGAGCATGACCATAACAAATGTTTCTCTGGGCTCTATGTGTCCTTATTTTTCCACTTCTGACACTTCATAAGGTGTTTGCATCAAAAATTTCAGTGACTATCATGAATTTTAGTAAAGAAATGATGAGATAAAGCTGTCTGAACCATTTCTATCAACTGGTTTGAGAATATGATACCAAACAAAAGTGTTTTTTATCCTGTTCCTGTTTCAAATATTTGACCTTTTCAATGTCATTACTTTATTATTAACTTTTATCTTAACTATTTGTTAAAAAACAATTGATTTTTTTGTGCAAAAGAAAAGAGAAATGCAAAGAAACATTTCTTGCTTCAATAACAGAAATCATGAAACATACAGTAAAGGTGAGGCACAAAAAAGCAACACTCTGGTAAAAGCACAAATCCTTTTCATTTTCATTTGTTGACATAAACCAGTCAGCAGGACACTGGTGGATGAGATGTTCAGGAATCAGACGAGAAAAATCACCTGGATAACAATTAACCAGGTTTCTTTATGAATGGCATTTTCCAAAGACAATTAAAATCTGCACATGTTCATGATAGCGTGCATCAAGAATTTATTTATTTTTTACTGTTTAAATCATGCAATCATTTGCATTTCCATATAAAATGTTAAGTTTTTGTAAGTGCAAGGAAAATTTGGATTTGTAATTTGTATATAAAGGAAATAATCATTACACACAGCATAAGTGTGTGTAATGATGCACCACAGCTGCATGAACATCAGCATGTTTACACTCATTTTTTACAGACTCACTGTCCATTTGGAGACAAAAAGCAAATCCCCACAGAACTCACCATCATGTCATTTCTATTTGTTTACATTAGACAACAAAGTTAACTAAATGTAAACAAACATGGTGTCCTCTGAGGCGATAAGACTGTGTGCATGCATGTGTGTGTGTTTGTGTGTGCTTGAGACAATCAGGAGTTTTCTGCAGTGCTTCCTCTGCAGTGGAGACTGTTGTGTAACACTGAGCAATAAGGAGGGAGGGGAGAATCTGCTGCACCAGGGTTTACACACACACACACACACGCACACACACACACACACACTCACACACACACACACACACACACACACACACACACACACACACACACACACACACACACACACACACACACACACACACACACTTTCCCTGTATCCCTCACACAATCAGAGTGGAACATAATCAGTCAGTGTGGAGGGTTTGTGGCGAACCTTTGCTGCTTCTCTCTCTATACAACAACCACAGTCTCCCCCGAGATGCAAGATCGGAGTTAGATTATCCAAATCATGACAAGAAATTAAAATTAAAGAAGTAAATAATACAGAAGTTTGTTTTCTTTCTTGGATGATGCATTATATAAGTGAAAGTCTAAGGAAACTCTTCATAACTAAATGAAACAAAGCTGCCTTTCAGTCACTTATTTACTGATCTGATGCTCTCTCCCTTCACTTTTATTTATCAAGATTTTGTTTATACACCAACTTTCTCACTTTAACCAAAATAAACAGTGTTTTGTACATCAGTATTTACACATATTTCTTTTATTTTTGGTTCTTCTGTGTTAAATTTTGATCCACCTGATCTTAGCTTCATTCTCACCTTACAGACCACAGAGGCAACCTTAAAAGATTCAAAGGTTTAAGATTCACGACTGCTAATGTTAGTATGTTACAGGAGAACTGAAATGTTTTTAGGTGCCACCCCAACAACAAACAATCAAATTCCAACAAATATGAAGTGATCACTGATGCTTGATTGGGTAAATTCCAGATGCCCAAGTGCAAGTGAATGCAGCACGTATTGCATGTTCTACCTCAGTGATTCTTAAACTTTTTTCAACCATGCCTCCCTCCCTTGGAAGAAAAATCTTAAAAATACCAGGTTTGACTGCTACCATACTACTGAACCATAACTTCTCTCAGAGTTGTTTTTCTCACCATCAGTGATTTATGAATGTTTATGTACAGTAGCAGCATATAATTCAGGATAACCTCAGAAAACATTTGTTCTATCAAGTTTTATCAAGTGTTGCTTTACTTTTAATGTTAGATCACTATTACAGTTGTAATAAAGTTTATTTACTCTGCAATGTATAAATGAAATGGATAAATTAGATGGGATTGCAGCGGAATTATGGATTGTGCAGCCAAACTATAACTTAAGACGCTTGTGGCTAAATATGAAGAAATCTTTGGAACCAAACCTTAAAATGTGGTGAAAGTGTGAAACCTGAGGCAGCATCATGCCCACTGGCATTCATGTTAACAGTGTAACTGTAATGTACTGGTGTTGCCTTTTAGATGCAAACATCAGCTGTTTCACATTCTCAGCCTAATCTCCTAGCCTAAAATGAGTGGTTGCTTGCAACAAAACACATTTTTTAGGTATTCACCATTATTGAAACAATTTAAACCTTGATAAAATCCATCCTTCTCAGCCTTTTCTCCACCCTCCTAACTTTGTCCTCTCCCTACTTTTTTCCCTCCTCACTCCTTCCTCTCTGCTTTGTTGTTTTCATTTCACTTCATTTATGTTTCACCTTCTACATTGTTTGTCCTTGTCTCGGCTCGGCTGCGTCACACTTCGTCACGCCTCTTTCCCCCTGCCACCTCAGCAGAAACCAGCCTCATTACTCTGAACACTGCAGCAGCACGGGGGAGATACATGACTGTGTGCATCTGTGAAGGAAGCAAACCCATTTAAATTCAGAAAAAAGAGAAACCGGATAAACCTGCATCATTGTTTTTATCCGTGTCAAATTCAGTTCATTTTAATAGGAGCTCAGTCTCCATGGTAACAGATTGTGCACAGATGCGGATTGGCTCAGAGGGTCTGTTCAAAGCAAGACTAAAAAGAGATTCAACCTTTTCAGGGGCCTCATGGTGTTGGTGCAGACTTATTAAACTTTCATTTGAATGTGACTTTGTTTTTGTAAAGTATTTATCTGGTTGAACCTTGTTCATCATAAGCTTATATAAAAGCTGTGTTCAAACTCACTAAAGAAGAGTTTGAACTAATATAAACTCTAATAAAGATGCATTTGCTTTCAAAGACTCCAAATAATGTTTACCTTGCTGATTTTTTGGTTAAATTGTTGTAGAAAGATCCTCTTCCAATTTATTTCCATTTAATGATGTGTTAAATGTGTCTGACTCAGAAAAAAATATACATGCACAGTGTGCACCTAAAAAACATTAAATATTAACAAATAAATAATACAAAAATAATAATCATAAGAACAATAAAAATAATTGGTAATTGTTATTACTAATAATAATTAATAATAATATGAAGTAAACATTGTGCAAATTTAAAGAATTTTCCAAACAGATATTAAAAGATAGTGATGAAAAATTATAAATCTTTTTTTTTTTTTTTACTATTGTTTAACATACAAAACCCTCCCGGGCCCAGTCATTTGCTCACACTGCTCCTTGTATCATTGCTTCTGTATTGATGATTATCCCACTTTTTCAGCACTAAAGTCAGCCTGTCCTGCTCATATATTCACATGTCAAATACCACCTTCAACTAAAACTCTCTAACGCTGAACTATTAGTGATCTGAGAAAAAATACCCAATATAAAAATGACGCTGCAGCAATCTCTTCCACAAAGGTTGCATAAAAAAATAAAAAACAAAGCAGGATGTCATGATGACCAGCTGCCCAGAGAGACAGATGCTGTCTCTTACTCTTGACCATGTTGCTTTAGATTTTAGGATATAAGAAAAATCTGGGCATATTCGTCTCAGTAGAGACAATAACAATTATAGATAAAATGAACTGACACTAATTATAAATAGAATAAACAAAATAAATGAAATATGTGTAACACAGAAGCACAATGTAAGACATATTTGGCTTTTTTCCTCATACCAACTTGCATATACAATAAACCATCTTTTGGTCACTTAAATATGACGTAATTTATCATCAGTTATATGTTTAGAGGAAACATCTGATCAGCTGCTTTCTTGTGATATTCTGTGTTTTTGCCAGTTTTCAAAGCTGAACCGTTCAGAGCCAGCAGGCTTGAGTTCGCCCAGCTGAAACATTAATGAAAGTTTAACATTATGCAACATCCTGGACTGAATCCACTGCACGGCCACTCGGGGCTTAAAGCTGCTTCACACGTGGCAAAACAGCCTTACTTCCTCTGAAAACTGCTTCTGAAGATGAAAGGGAAGCTCAAGAAGCAGCTGAACAGTAATTACCACTTTTAATTAAGGAGAAAGAAAAAAGAAAGGGGTGAGATCTAATTTCATAGCCAGAGACTGTAGGGGGATACTGTGGGTAGTTCTCACAGCCAGACAGATTTAAGCTAATTTCTTACCCTTAGTCAGACAAAAGAAAAAAAAGTTTATGTAATTGGCTTAGAGGAAGGCTTTAGAGTTGTAGGAAAGGTTATTAAAAAGTCCTATAAATAAAAATAAAGAAATAATACTGGCTCCATCTCTGCTCCGAAAACTTTCAACATTTTCCTATAAACTGGAATTTTAGATGTTCATGTGGCTTTTTAGTGTCTTAACTTGATATAAAATGAAGATGTATTACCTTATTTGAGCTTTGGTGTGTGTGTGCCGTTTTCAACTCTCATGGTGGAATAACACTTTACAAGCAGCTTAAAATGTGTTTCCTGTCCAGAAAGTACACAACAGGCTTTCATTCCTCCGGATTAAAAGCAGCTAAGGTTGGTTTCATGTGGAGAAAACAGTTCAGTCCATGCAGCAGTTTCCCCCCCAAAAAAACAGACAAAAAAGACAGTTTTTGTAGTTTTATTTGTTTGCTTTTCAGTTGTTTCAAAAATCAAAATGACTTATATAAACAGATAAATTATGGCTCTGGTACACTTAAGAGTCAAGACCTCATTTGACCTTCTCGTTCTGGACTTCTTTAAGAGTTCAGCTTAAACCGCACCGAGTATGAATCCCCTCTAAGCTGCTGTCAGAACAAGGCGCTGAAATCCGCGGCCGCTTCAAACTGTGAAATGATTATTTCTAATAAGAATTACATGGTGAGAAACTTGTTCTGCAGTATTTGCAACACATCAGCAACAGTCTGCAGAGGAGGCTGAGGAATCACAGCACTGCTTGGGTGTTGCTCTAGTTGTTGATGCTGATTTTATTCAGCCACTAAATCAGTAAGAACAAAGAAAAGCAGCTTTTCAGGCACAGAGTAGATCAAAATGTAATAATTTCTGATCAAATCTTCACGAATAGTTAAAACCGGGAGTCAAACTCCGGTCCTGGAGGACCGCTATCCTCTTGTTCCCTGCTTCAACATATCTTATTCAAATGAAATGGATCTCACAGCTTCTTGTCGACTTCTTCACAGTGACACGTTCATTTCAGTCAAACAACATCCTGCAGGATAAGAAGCAGCCCTAAAATACCGGAGTTTGACACCTGTGGTTTAAAATAATCCATTTTCTATCAGGGTCAACACAAGCAGATTAGCTGGGAACAAAATAAATCTTGGGTGTTGGGTTTGGGCTTTGTTTTGATCATGTGTCACATCGGTGTTTTTTACTGCTGGGTGTTTCTGAATTTACATGTCTTAGAAAAAAACTATTTATCCACCATAACTTTGACTAATTGATCTCATATGGTTCAGTCGAATTAATCAGTTCTGTGTAGAAGAAAATCACTGCTAGGTTTATTAAACAGTCACATGTTACACTGATTTAAAGGATAATTTAAAGTAACATTTCATGTGGTTTTCATTGACCTTCAGGTCTTGGGTCTGATTGTTTAGTGTTTCTTTCTTATCTGATTAGTCTTTACCAGAACTATTAACCCCAAACAGGGCCACTTTCAGAGTGATCTCAGAAAATCTGATGGAAAACTACAGAAGAGTCCTTCCAGCTTGGTGCCGGGGATTCAGACCGGGACACATGAACACACAGCTGCAACATTTTCAGGCAGTTAGTTTGTGTTTATGCTTTTTTTTTTACCAGTCTCTGCACTGCAGCAAAACAACTTAGTGTTTCAATGCCTTTCCCAAAGACACCGTCAGCAAACACTCATTGTAAAAGTAGAACTCTGGGACAGCGTTTAAGATGAGATTTGACCGTCCTCACCTCTGTGCCAATGATAAAAAACTGAATCTGTAAAGATTTTGATCTCATCAGTGACTTCTTTTAATGACATAAACTGATTTCTGGGAAATGTTCATAAACAGATTTTTCAACCTCCTTTTTTCTTATAATTTGCAAACTTTTCGATTTATAACCAAATTGATTACCAAAGAAAATAATCTGCACATAACTGTTAGTTGTGCTCCTAAAAAGTTAGCGAGAAAATCTACTGTTGTCTCAAAATGTTGCAGTGTATCCTCGCCATCAGACTGGAACTAAAGTAGTCTTGCACCTTTGAAACAGTTTAAGGCCATAGGTACAACAACACTACATAAAAACTGTTTTTTTTTTAAAAAGAGAAAAAAAAAACTAAGAACGGAAATCAAAGTGACAGTTTTGAATAAATGTTTTGGAAATGTTGGTAAGTATTTACATGAAGATCTTCATGTGGCGCTCCGGTGCAGAGCAAACCTCTGCCATGACATGTCAGATAAATGATGGCGAAAAAAACTTTGCTCCAAAACAAATACTCAAATCTTGACATCAGTGGTAGAAAACAGTCTGTAAACAAAGGCTTAAACAGGGTCTTTTGTTTTGTCGTTGCAGTTTTTTTTACTTTTTGCACGTAAACCATATAAGTCATGTTCACAGGCCTCCTGAAGATCGCACAGCCCTCCAGGAAGAAAAACAATAATGTACCATCGTAGTATTTATCTGTCTCATTCTTCTGAAAATAGGATTAGGATTTGATCTCTCCTATCATACACAAGCATCCTTCATTAATTGCCACCACCAGTTCCTGCATTTTCACAACTAAACTATTATTTCTTCTCTATCATAAACATACCGTATAAAAAGAAAATAAAAAGTTTTCATGCACATTCTCTCCTTCACAGCCTCACGATGAGCCCGCAGACTTGAAGTCCCAGAGCCGCAGATGGAGTGAGTTTGGTTATAAATAAACTCATATTCTTGTTTTATGAGGCATTCGTCAGTGCAGTTTATTGTGTTTGTATTTCTACTCTGATATGTTGAACAGATGGCAAATAAGTGCAAACAGAAATCTACTTTTTTTGTATCATATAAGCTTTAAAAGATGCATTAATGAGGAATGGGTCTATAGCAGCTGATCAGAGGACTTGGGCTGCTGAAGCAGAATATTCAGCGTTACTAACAGAGTTATCATCCGATGCCTGTTGCTAAATCCAGCCAACAGAGGTTTCTATTAACTGTGTTTTCACTGTTTAATGTTTTAGCTCTTCTGGAAGAAGGGCTGATGAGAACAATGAAGCCACAACATGATGATGTAAAACTAGGAGAAGATAAAGGGGAAATTCACCAGCTGGGTAACCGTCAGCTGTATCTGCTGCTCATCTGTGCACAACATAGCCGGCAGGGGGGTTGTTAGAATGTTTTTGGGGAATTTTAACAACAAAGATGAATGTTTAGGGATAAAAATCTCTGATTCTGTTGTTTATTTTTTTAATTCATCATGTTTAAAAACTGCCTTTGTGTTTGCTTTGCTTTATGTGACAACCACTCAGCTCTGACAGGATCTCTCCTATCTTTCAGTCTCACATTAACTGCGGGAACTAATATTAAAGTGGAAAAAAAGTCCAGTATGAATCTAAACAATCTGCGTTATCTGAAACCTGCAATCCACCGCACTGCACAAACAACACAAATTACAGGTAAAGTTTCCTCTAAATCAGTGTTTCTCTATCCTCTCGATCCACGGCCCCTTTAGTTCTGGTTCTTTCGAACTCCTGATGCAGATTAACTGAGCTGCTCATCACATTTTCTGCAAGCTTCCTGATTCCAAACAACGCCCATCTCTTTATGTTCATCTTTGGAAAATTTCTGAAAATCCACATTCATGATACAGATCATGGAAAATAAGGCAATTTAACAATTTAGTACATCTAAATATTCATTTTAAAAAATGTATGTGTTTATTGGTTGTACGCGGTAGTCAGCGTCACATCCTGCCAATGTTAAAAGTGTGCTATGCTCTACTGAAGCAGCAATTTGTGTTACATTTATTTTTTTTCTGTATATTCAGTTAAAAAAGCTTCTCCCAATGATTCGTATCGATGATGTAGAGGAGACAAAGTACCAGAAGTCCCCACAGAAGGTAAAACTACAATCAGTTCAACTAAAATCCCCAAAAATAAAATAAAATAAAAGCACTTTTATAAGATTCAATAGAACAACTCATATTTCAAAGACAGAAAGCTAATGAGCACAAACAAACACACAGAATCAGAGAATGATGGCTTGCTGTTGTGGTCCGGGACACTGATTTAAAAAAACAAAACACAAAGAAACCTGACTCAAGTCTTTGGGCTCTACTGAGACTCTCTCTCTTCCATCGGCCTGTCCACGCCGTGATGTCAGCGATGGCATCACTCGACCTTCTTGTCTCAGTCCAGCGGAGTGTTGAAAAAGAATTTGCAAGAAGAAATCAACCCGTTCTCTCTGCCTGTGACGAGGGGAGGCGAGGCATGGAGGGGTCGGAGCTCAGGGGCAAAGTTAAAGGTGACAGGAAGGAAGAGACAGTTACAAAACACACCAAGGAGGGGAAAGAGAGTGACTGAAGGCAATCGAAAGGTTTCGTAAACCAGCCAGCAGTCGTCGCCACATTTCCCAGGAGGGATGACAGACAGACGGGGAGGGGCGGAGAAAGGATGAGTGCAAAGCTAACGGTTGTTCTTAGCCGCCTCTTTGGCTGCCAAAATGAGTGGCGTCAGACTGGAAAGAGGCTTCGCCATCTTCAGAAACTGATGCTGAGAGAGGAAGATAAAGAGGAGAGGAAGAGAGATCCAGGGGACCAAACAGGGAGAGTGGGGGAGGGAAGGAGGAAGAAAAAAAAAGGAAAATATTTCAGTTCACTTTGCAAAACTGAGAAAACAGAAACACAGCTTGAGTTCAGCTGTGGACCCACCAGTCTGGAAAAATCTGAATTTAACACGCGGGTGGAAAGAGGCTGCTGCATGTGCACACTGACACGAACAAACAGCAGCAAACTTTCTATATGGAGCGGAAATGGACATGTATGCAAAAATAATCTATTTTATGGAATTACTATTCTAATCCAACTCAATTGTACTTAAAAGGCATTTTAAATGCAATGTCAATCAAAGTCCTGAAAAGCAAAATGACCACCTGTAAAAAACAATTAAAAAAATGTGCAGATCTCCAGTCAAGAAAATATAAAATATCTAAATAAGCAGAAAATAACCATAATATAAAGAGATAAATGCATCACCTCAATCAATGTTAAAAGGCAAAGAAAGTGTTACATTCTGTGATTTTCTTAAGTTTTTCTGCTGGTAAAAATAAATCTTTACCTTCCTGCTGACAAACTGTACATATATATCATCTTGGAAATATTACTTTATTGTCTTCAGATTCATGTGAGGAAAATATTTTACTATAAATATTAAACCATAGCTGTGGAAACTGTTAAAATATTTATGTAAAATCATTTTTTTTTTTTTTTTATCTTAACTATCCAGACTGGTTAAATGTTTTTTCTTCCTGCTGGTTGGACTCTTAGATTAAAGCCGCTTGGAGTTCATCGTGTTACTTTTGGGTTCATGTTGATATCCTCATCATCATTCTTAATCATTTAGTTGTTGTTTTTATTATTTTGCTGAATTGCTGGTGTTTACAGTAATACAACTGTCTGTTCTCAGGTAGAAGTCCTGGATTAAAGCAGTGAATCTCTTATTCCAGGCAACTACAGCAACTCTTTGTCATCTGTGATATTTTGTATATAACTTTAGAAAATTCATCATCTCTTACAAAAAAACTTGACTACTTACATAATTGAGTACCCTCTTTCAGAAACAGTTATAAAACCATCTGTGTGCTGAGGTATTTAACAGTTACACAACTCAGCTTTCCTCTCAGTTACACCTCCACTCTGTCTCTCCCACGCATCCCACTGAGTAACTGGTCTGACTGCTGGTCCCTGAAACACAGAAACTGGAGATGGACTCCAGTAAAGGCTGCTGGTGACATACTGCCCTACATGTCAGACTGTCCAGATCACACTTCACCTGAAAACAAGTTTGTAGAGATGCTTAAAACTCTAAATGAGAGATGTGATGCTTCTGAGGTGTTGTAGTAAGTGAAGTACCTCAAGCTTTAGTGGACAAATATATCAGACTTTTTAAATAAGGTTTCAGCTCATAAAGGGTTAAAATATGCTGCCATCTGCTGGTTTTAAATGAATTATGTGATCTGAAAATGATCAATCATGTTCATGTGTTCAGCTCTTGGTCAGAAGGACTCTATTCTAGTTTTGTAATTCATCATGTATATACTTTCATGTATCATGTATTGGGTTAAAACACACGCAGAGTCGTACCTGCAGCAGCTCTTTAGCCGACCCTCTCTTCTCCACGTCCATCTCCAGACATCGGTTCAGAAAGTCTCTGAATATTGTCGACAGTTTCTCCGGGTTCTGCAGCTCTGGCGTACCGTTGGTTGCAATGAGATACAGCGCCTGCAGCACACAAGAGAAACATATCTGTCTAAATCCCATGTCTTTACTCTGGTGCCCCCTAGTGGTAGTTTTCATATCATTGTCACTGTTCTGTGTGTCCAGCCTGTAAATCCCTAACTTATTCCCACTCTTTTTGGCCTCTTGGAGCAGATTTGATGTTTTTATTAAGCACTATGCATATTTGACTTTCTTTTTTTAATGTCATCAATATAAATTGAAGGTAATTTCATATCATATAAATTGGATTAAATTTCTGCCATCTGTCCAGTCAACAAACTCACCCTGAGTGGGTTCTCATTCAGATACGGCGGCTCCCCTTCCACCATTTCGATTGCCATGATGCCCAGAGACCAGATGTCCACTTTGGGGCCGTAGGCTTTTCTGGTGACGACCTCTGGAGCCATCCAGTATGGAGTCCCGACCATGGTGCTGCGTTTACTCTGCTCCGGAGTGATCTGAGCGCAGAATCCAAAGTCAGCTGGAAGGAGCAAAGAGAGAGACGCTCAGCGATCATTTCTAATCAACCTGTAAGGTTCATTACAAAAAAAGGGACGTTTCCATCAGTGATTGTGCAATACTTTGCCCTCATTACCTTTGAAATGCTTCTTTAAATCATCTTTTCTTGCATCATTATATTATATGATGTGTAATGTAAGTTAAACATAAATAAATAGCAGTAATGAGATGTGAATACCTGATCATTTACATACATTTCATGTTTGGATAACATATCAATTATATCCAAAAAAAATCAAATTTAATGTAGACAAGAAGCTGTAACTAGGGATGAGCATTCGATTAAATTGTCTTAATCTATTATTAGGAAATTTAACGATCGATTATTGATTAATTGTTAATATTTCTATATTAAAATTCATTATTTATAACCTTTATTTAAATTAAGTGAAAGTTTCCTTATTTTAGATTTTTATTACATGATGAATAACTCTTGCGGTAGTTAAAGGGGATTCATTTAATGGCTACACTGGAAAATATGAGTTTACATGCAGGTTAAGCACCAGTCTACAGATTAATTCGTACATCGATTAAAAGATCATTTGATCGATTAAAATCTTCAATTGATCATTGATTAATTTAGCCCATCCCTAGCTGTAACAGGAAATAAAAAGAGAATTATTTATGAGAGAAATCATTAAAAGGATGCATGGATGTTGGGTTTCGTGAACTGACTGAGCTTGACGGAGCCGTCCATCCCCAGCAGGATGTTGTCGCTCTTGATATCTCGATGGATGACCTGGTTGGCGTGGAGGAACTCTAAAGCCTGCAAACACTGGACAGAAAAACAACATTTGGAATTTTTATATTTGCAGCTTAAAATTGGAAACTGAGAAAACTGAGGTAGTTATTCAGCATTTTGCTCCCCTGCAGAATCAGATCTGCAGGATAACTTTTTAAATGAACTTTTAAGCCTCATCCAGGTACTGAGAAGAAGAAATGTCTTACCTCTCTGCAAACAGCAGCAATCTGAGCTTCATCCATGCAGGTTTCAGTCACAACATCAGTCAGTGAGCCTCCAGCCAGGTACTCCATCACCACCCACAGCTCATCACCTACCAGGTAGCTATGGCAGACACACGCAGGTTTACTACACAATCACTGTTTTAATGTGGACAGAAAACTGGCAAAATATCCACACGCAAGAAAATTTATCTTCAAATCATTTTATGTTAATCATCACAACAACTAATGTTCATTCAGTTTATTCATTTTACTTTTAATCAATGAGAGTATCAAACTAGAGGACATGTTTGTCTCTGCAGATTGTTTCATGGGATTAAACCTTATTTCATTTGCAGTAATAGAACAAGCAGCGCTGGATGTCTGCTGTCCAAACACACACAGTCAAAAGCTAGAAAAGCTAAAGACATTTTGCTCCCTTTCTTTTTCTTTAAAGCTTCCTATACTGTACCATTGAATGTACATTAGCTTAAACTTAATATGGATAAAGATAGGAACATTTTAAAAAGCAAAATAAAAAAAAAACAGAAAGAAATCACAAATTTTCTAAGTTTAAAAGAGATTTACATCACTTCAGAGGAAATAATGATCTAAGTCTGACCTTAAGCCAAGTCTTCCAGTGATCTATGTTAGCTTTTAGTTTCTAAAAGGAGGCTGACAAACATAAAACGTGCTGTGCAAAAAGATTTATGTCCAAGTGCACTCGAAGAGTAGCTCACACAGTAAATCAGTGACATAGAAATGTTGTTTCCATGGGGATGGCAGCATTTACACCAACCTTGCAGGGCATGTCAGTGTCTCTAAAGACAGAAAGGAAACTTCAGTAACCAGACCCCCCCCCACACCCTCACACACACACACACACACACACACACATGGGTGGCTTTGTTGACAATGATTTGGATGCCCTCTTATTATAGTTTAAACTTGTGTTGCAGCAGGAAAACCTTTAAAACCTGCAGCACACCAGCCATCAAGGACCAGGAGTGGATCCCTGGGCTAAAAAATGTGATAATTAACATTAATTAGTGATAAAAGATCAGGTGGGTGCACTCACCTGTCCAGGTAGTTCACAATGTTTGGATTTTTGTTTTCCCTCATCACCAGAATCTCATTGATGATGAGTTCTTTCTTCGGCTGCTGCTGCAGGTTCATCTGTTTAATGGCAACCTGAATGAACACAAAAAAATTATTACATGTGGTATAAAAAATGTCAAGATTATCAATAGAAAAACGGTGAGAAAACAAAGACAAAAAGGAGGGAAGAAGGATGTAAATCCACGGGCAGTAAAAGGCAGTTAAACCTGATAGACGTTAAAAACGGAGAATCCTGAAAAAAAAAGCAAGGAGGATTAAAGATTAAATGAGCTGCTTTAAAATGAACTGGAAGTCTCAGTAAATGAAACCAGACTAAAATCCAGTTATTGTCACATAAACTCAAGCTGAACTCGCAGCTTTTTTCCCTGGAGTCTCGTCTTTGCTTCATTCTTCAGGATTAAATGCTGACACTCTCAATGAAACCACGTTTTCTTTAAAACGTCATTACAAAGCCTTACTGCTACTTTAAAATTGTTTTTTAAAATATATTCCAACTTTAAATTGTAGTTTAAAGCCTGTAGTTTGATCTTATTTCAGTGTCCCTGTAATGAGTCAGTTCCTCTTTACCTTCATCATTCTTGGATATGTGCTGAAGTTAATCAACCTCTAAACACAGCAAGAAATAAACTCTACAGCCTTCCAGAGTTATTGAAATTGAAAAACTAGAAACTTTTTGGTAACACTTTATCTGAACCCCACATTATTATGCATAATGACGGCATTTATAATGCATTATAATGCATTTATAATCTGTCATAAATAAAATTATAAACAAACATAACGTTTTTTATGATGCACTATAGCAACAGTTATATAAAATTATTCTGTAACTTATAATTAATTATAATGACTCATTCTATCGATGCTATGGTGCATTATTATGCACTATGAGTGCCCTCATACACCATAATATGTGTTCATGGGTATTTAAGATCAGCAATATAACTAGTCACTATAAGTACTCAAGAGCATCCATAGAATGAGTTATTTTAATTAATTATAACTTGCAGAATAATGTTATATAACTGTTGCTATAGTGTATCATAAAACATTATGTTTGTTTATAATTGTATTTATGAGGCATTATAAATGCTGTCATAATGCATTATAATGTAGGCTTCAA
>JAVQJG010017256.1:0-35635 GCA_036024015.1 Craterocephalus amniculus | reverse complement strand
ATAACCCTTGGATTACATTGGACGAGCAGTATGGAGGACGATTGCCAAGTTTTTGTGGACTTTTTTGACCGGGCCCCGTTCAACATCACTTTCTGGGCATTTTCTCAAAACAAAAAACCTCAGATATCTCCGGCTACATGATGAACATCAAGAAAGTGTTCCAGATTGTTAATCAGCATGACGGTGAGTACAAAATGAAGGCACATCATTCGGAGGGCGGAGTATTTCTTTAAGGCTGGACAATTAATTGAATTTTAATCATGATTACAATATTGCCTTCACACAATCATAAAACACTGTAATCGAAGAAAAATTATTAATGTCACATATATGTAACAGAAATGCATATAGCCTGGGTATTCATTTTTTATTGCTATTATTTTATTTTAATATATTATTTTTCTCCTTTACTTTTTTCTAATTTATTTCTGTTTTTTTTAAAGAGTTATATTGGAGGTTGAGTTTTGGTGGTTCAATAAACACTTTTTGTTAAATCAATGAATAATTGTGTACATTAATCAAGATTTCAATATCAATCAAAATAATTGTGATTATTATTTTTCCCAAAAGCATCCAGCCCTAATTTGTATTTTTTTTTTTTTTGCTTCTCTGTTTTTATTATTCATTGTTTTTTAGTCTTCCAGGTCAAGATGCCACGCATTCAGCCCCAATGTTTGAGCAGACTTTCCCGAGTACCGGGAATGAGAGTTGTTCCAGTTCCCTCTCAGACAGCCCACAGCCTCCCTGCAAAGTGGAGGATGGAAGGGACAAATCCAGAAGCTGTTCTCATTCCCGCTCACCCAGCCCCTGTTCCCACCGAAGTCCAGAGCAGAGGAGGAATAAACACAGCACCCAGTCACACAGATCCTCACACAGGTCTGTGAAACATTCGTAAACGGGCAAATTGCCAGTGCATTATGAAATGCTCGAACATCTTTGAGAACTTAGTATAGTTTTGCATTTGTGACTCGATCCATATTTCTGTTAGGTCGCCATCTCGTTCTCTCTCACCGTGGTATGATCGCTCAACCTCGTCCCATTACCAGTCACATTCGAGGAGCCATGAAAGGCGATTTTCATCGCGCAGAAGTAAGAGGAAACGGTCATCGTCGAGGAGGAGGCGGCATAATAGACGGTCATCCACTGAGAGGTCGCACGATAAGCGGCAGAAGTCGAGCAGTACAGAGAGACTGACGAGGAAGCTGATGGAAACCTCAGGTATTAAAGGGATGTTGTAGAAGAGGAAAAAAGCCAACTGTAAAATTAATATTGTGTCATGCTCTGAAAAATAAGATTTTCTAGTGATATTTAGTTTTTATTGTATGATTCCTCGATAGCTGTAGAAACTTTTTAAGGCTTTTCCAACACAAAACTGAGACTGAAAGCTGGTATTTGTCTTGTTAGGTGTCCAGTCTCTTTTAGGACACCCTAACCTGGAGACCATGGTTAAAATTCTTATTCCTGTTGTCCTGGCTGAGATTCCCAAGATTGTTGTGTCGTCGTTATCAACTTCTTCCTCAACATCCACATGTTATGCTGAAAATGAGATGACAACTAAATTTTCTCGTGTAAAGCCTGTCCATGAGAAGACTGAGCAGAGGGCGTCCATGAAGCCAAAGGTTGGTCTGCCTGTTGATGAAAAGACTTACAATTAACACAGGGTTTGCTAAAATAGTCTGTACAATTTAAACAATGTATTGCGAAGCCAATTAAGGAGATTTATATATATATGTAGCCAGAATTCTCGTTAATCATCTGGTTCAGATCAACTGGCTTTTAATAGGTAAATGAGTGAAACAGGCTCTGATATGGATTCTCTGGATAACGGTTGTTTAGTGTAAAAAGTACATTTTGCCGACATAAAGTTGTTTCTATACTTCTGCATGTTACATGGACACATTTTAACTGTTTAACTGTTAGTTTAAGGCTTTACTCGTTGTGACTTTGGACATGAGTCACAACATGAGTTATATTTTAATTTATTTTGTTTTGTTGCACATTATTTTATGAGTATACCTGAACCCAAAAAAGAGCCACTATATGGCCGGCTTGGGTGTTGGTTTTTTGTTAGTTACCGCTTGACTAAACAAGATTGTTACCTTTTTATATTGTAAATAATTTACTTAAATTTGACTATTACTGCTATTTGTGATACACTCTTAGACTAGACTACCTTAAAAGTGGCATAGGCCTTTGTACTGTTAAAAGAAGAGAACTAAATCGAGAATCAAATCATGATCCTAAAATTGAAAATCAAATTGAATCAAAGATTGGGAGAATCATGACACCCCTTATATATAAAGTTACTGTATAGAACTGATCTATTGCTAGATGGTCCCTTTCCTCCCTTTTGACTCAAATGCATTTGATGATCTTTGCACCTTTTTAAGAGTTATCGATGTGGGGATGATTTTTTTCATCTAAAAATGGATGTTGTCAATTATGTGTTATTACCACATTTCCCCCCTTAGCTTTGTGATTCCTCAGCTCCAACCGTAGTGAAGCTTAAAGGGAATTTTGAGAGGGTCTCTCTCAATGATGTGGTTACAGCCATGGAGTTCTTTGGAAAAACCAAATCTGTTCTTATATTCAAGTCCAAGCAAAAGGTAAATAAACTGCGTTTGAAATGTGTATAGAATTCTAGGAAAAGTTTGAACAATACATTTCTGTATTTTTAACAAAAATTATATTTGAAATTATACTTGAACAAAACAAAGCAGCTGAAATGTTTCAAGGTGATTATTTACTGCTAAAATTAATTACAACGGCGGTTTTAGTAATGAGGATAGTTAAAACTTATGACATGTTTCAAAGAAAGGTAAACCATCAGGAATCTGGTTATATCAGTTTTTTGTTTGGCTCAATTTTTGACCTTTAACCAAAGGTTTAAACATTTCCTCTGTAGATTTAATTAGTTGGCAGGGGCGTTTCTAGAGGGGGGGCCCCCCCCAAATTTGATTGGTCCCTCAAGAGCCACCCCAAGAATAAATGATCAAATATTCAGTGTAAACTCACTGTTACGTAGTAAACCTTAGATATCCAATTACAAGCAAATGAAGCACATGATGGACATGTTTTAAATCAGAGGTGCCAAAGTCCAGTCACTTTCAGATGCATCGCTTCTCCAACACCCCTAAATCAAGTGCTTGAATTATCTCACCCAGATGTCATGTAGCTCTGTAGAGAACTGGAAGCGAGGAATTAATGCCATATTTAGCACTTTCTCCACGATCAGTCATGACATATTTAGAATCAGTGGATTCTTTGTAATGTCAGGATTGTGAAGATGCCATTGCCCTATCCAAAAATCTAAAAAAAACCAAAACAACAAAAAACAACCTCAAAAACTGACATGCTGATAATAAATGATATCCCATTTTACAGATGTGTGAAATGAAACGGAGGAGAATATTCAAACTTAATAAATCAATTTTAAGCTATTATTGTTGCATTTAAATAAGATTTAATGACAAAAGAGTAAGTACTTCATTTTAAAGAAGGATTTATTGTAATGTTTACTTAATTGCTGACTTTAATAGTTTAATTTAGAAAAAATAATGCCAATGTCAATTCATGACAGTATCATCTCAGAGCACTTCGCAGTCAGATGTAGGCACAGTTCTGAAGAAGTACCATGAGTCAGAAACGTGTCCAGCCAGCATATTACAACAGAATGAATTGTCTGCCATGAGCAGATTTAGCTAATTGTCCTTGACATGAAAGACACTAGGCCAAATGATAAAAATTGTGATTTGTTAAGTTTTTAATGATCATTGAACTATATGATGGTGCAGAATTGACTAAAAGCATCATTCTAAGTAAACTTTAGAACATTTAAAAAAATTATTAGCTATTTACTTTTCTAAGTTTTGTTTTACGTTTAGTTTTCACGTTAGATGACTACTTTAGTTCATAATAACCAAGAATCTAAGTTATTTTCTGAAAAAAGGTCTTATTCACATGTGCCACCTTTTTATGGGGATGTGCCCTGGCCTTGCCCCCCTGTGAAAAAAATTCTAGACACGCCACTGCCTAAATACGACAGATATTTCCGTAAAGGAAATGTAAAAAGAAGTAAATGCAGGAGTTTTTAAAAAAATATCTGAAATTTGATGCACAATGAGCATTATGAATTGTGTGGTCATATTGAAATGAAACCATGATGGTGTGAAACAAGCTCTATTTTCTATAAATAATATGGATAAAAATGATACTTCCACTAATTACAGAGTAACAGATTAATGAAATGACAAGATGATTTTTTAAAAGACTGAATCCTTTCAAAGGTCTAGGGCTATGTCGGGCAGGAGCCTAGCTGCTTTGAAAAATATTTCTTTTACATTGGCATTGATATTAATTGATTTTGAAGGTAAAGTTTAAGAAAACACTTTTCTGAATCATCACCGAACCACGAACATACAACCATATATCTATAAATTCAAGCAACAGCTGATGATTTATTATTTCCAGAAAGAATTACCATTTGATGATGTGATTTCTTCTGACTTAGAGGTGGTATGTTGATGCTATTGTGGGTTTATAAGAGTAAAATGTTACACCCAACATACTCTAGAGCCATGATAAAAAAATATATTTTCAAGTTGTTTTTTTTTTAATGTGGCGACAAGAAGTAATATATTAAGGTAATTTTGAAATGTATTTGTCTTACATTACAAGTCCTGTGATGTACAGTAACTGCTCACCAGAGCTGTTATAACGAAACTATACATTTTGTAGATGGGATATTTTTTGGACTGTAACGCCTTTTCTTTCATACCACTTCAGGCTAGCTACCAAGTGTTTTTGTAAGAAAAAGGCTCACTTTTAAAAAAAGAAAAAGAGCTTGTGCAGACAAAACAACGTAAACTATTCACCAGGCAACCCTGTTAGAACTTTCAGATTATGTCTGCTGTTTTATTAGGTCTTCTCAGAAGCATGTTATTTGCTAAACATGTTTTTTGTCTGTTCTGCTACAGAA
The DNA here is from genome assembly GCA_036024015.1 of Craterocephalus amniculus. Lineage (NCBI taxonomy): Eukaryota > Metazoa > Chordata > Actinopteri > Atheriniformes > Atherinidae > Craterocephalus > Craterocephalus amniculus. The sequence goes on along the minus strand of JAVQJG010017256.1, from coordinate 30,657 downwards.
AGGAATTAATGTGATGCTTAGGTTTACATTCTCTATGATGACCTTGTCAGACGGGCTGTGGTATAGAGCGGTTCATGTTTAGGCCTTTTTAAAAAAGATCCTGACAGCAAGTGTCATTTATCTAAAAGAGACATCTTTTTTCTCCCACCCATAAATCTCGTCATGATTCCAGGTGCAGAGCCAAAAAGTGAGATCAAAGCGGCTCCACATGTTGCTGTTGCTTTTATTGCTCGCCAGTTTTGGGGCACCACAGAGATAAGAAATTGGCAGATGAAATTGTAAATGATTACATCTTCATAAAGAGATGAGTTCAAAAACCAACATTTCATCCTTCCATGTCATTAAAGTCGCAAGAACATGTCCAGTTGAGAAATTAATTTTCGGATGGAGAGTTCAGCATTATTATTTGGCCCATAAATCACAGCAATATTTTTCTAATGAAACGCATTTAAAGCCACACAGATGAAAGTAATGGTTCAAGTAACAGTTCTGTCTTGGAATAACATGGAAGAGTTTCAGTTCTACCCAATCATTTTTCTGGTATCTAAAGGCGTCATGCTGAGTTTACTATACTAACGCTACAGAGGAATGTTTTCAACCAAAGGAAGCATACTTACCTGTTCCAACTTATACTATGTAGATCTACACAACATAAAATAAATGAGAAAGGGAATTGGGGAACCACAAAAATGATTAAAAAAAGCAAAAGTACATAGACAATGGTGATAAAAACAATACTTATTATAATCTATCTTCAGCAACTATACCACTTGGCTCCATATTTTCATGAAACAAACTAAGGCCACACTGCTTCATCCTCAGACTTCTGATGATCCAGGAAATGTTTTATGATTTTTGTTCATATTTAAATCACTAAATCTAATTCTAATTTTGATCCACTCCACAGAGATTACCCATGACACCCATCTTTTGGTTCAGGGACCACCTGCTGTAGACAATGCTGCAGGTTCTACAGTATGGTAGAAGCTGCTGTTGTAAACAAGTTGTTTGATGATAAATTCTCAATCTGTTGATTTCATGAATCACTAATGGCTGGTAAATAACATTACACCAGGTAAGTTATTAGATACATAGTTAATATCAACAGATAATATATGATCCTAACAGAAAAGGATATTTTTTATCTTTATACAAGATGAAGATATTTTCAGTGACCTAAAATAGCTTTGAATGGATTTCTTTCAATGCTCTCTACTAATAACAGAAACAAATTATGATCCCAAAGAATTTAGCAGAGGATCTTAACTCATTCCCAAGCCATAAAATGTCCAGGGTGTTTGCTTAAATGACCCATAAACCTCCCCTCAAGAATGGATAGGTGCTTTTAAATCATTCACAAGGATGCATATAAGTGTGATTATATTCCCGAAATAAAATAATGTACTCTGCACATTTCGGCCAGCTAGTCTATAATTATTGTTGAACCCTGGACTTCTAATGTTTTAATCAGGCTGTGATATTGAACTGCTCTGGCCGTAATCAAAAAATGAGCAGGACTTAAGCACTGCCATATACAGTATGAGCAGCCGGACTGGCAGTACTGTCAAAGACGAGAAAAAATGTGTCCTCTGGAGTCCTCATTTGGAATGTAGATGACTTTTTAGAGAAAAGCAATGGGATTAAAGAAATCAAAATCTGGCCCAATAAATAAAACATGAGCTTAGAAAATAAAGCCAAGTGGAAAAAATAGGCCAAACAAATGTTCATGAATTTAGAAATGAATGCTTATCACTTTGGTATGCTCTAAAAAAAAAGAAATGTGGAAGTTGAGCATGCAGGTTAACTCCAGGGTGCCTTGCATTTTAATGGCTCCATGCTTTCCAGGGAGCTTTTATACCACTGCTGTATTTTCTCATGGTGCATTGCTGATTGTGTTGCAACCAATTATTTTTTTTTTTTCACAGTAAAATTAACAATAGGGACAAGGACACATGGGAGAGATGCTTGCTGTTTACAGAGGCAGGGCCATTGGGATTGGCCCCAAAGTCCCTGATGCTCAGCATGAGGTTTGTCACCAAGGCTGTTGTTCAGGTGACAGCAAAGCAGAAACACCTTGGAGAACTCATACAAATCGTCTCCAGGCATGTTTACAGCACTTTAGTTGTACTTTCTGGCCTTTATAGCTTTTGATCAGCCCTATGAAAGTCAAATTTTTTAATGGGAGAAATAAGGTGCCAGTATTGAGTTCTTATTGTACACTCAGTTTTGATTGAGCTCAAAACCATTAGGACAAGGAGTGGATCTTGAGGAAGAGTTTCCAGCACCTGGTGCATGGGGGTGTGGGGGGTTGCGTGTAATGGAAACACTTGGCAGCTTATCGTTTAGAGGTTGACGTCAATGTCAAAAGTGGGATCCTGTGACAGACGTGATTAAATATTTAAAACTGTTGATAGTGCAATTTGAGAGTCTTCCTGTGCCACTGGGATGCAGTTGTTTTAAAGAGGCCTTGTGGACAAGAGCAGTTAATTTTCACATCTCACATCGTCTCACTCAGATTGAAAAGCATCCTCTGTAATTTCCCCATAAATGAGCTTTGCTTTTGCTCATTTGCTTCATGCATTATCAACAGAAACTGAGTTTTTACTGTATGAACAGATGCCAGTTAGTCCTCTGTCCACAAAAATGTCTGCAGTTAATTTTTCTAATTAAAAATAATGGATAATGAAGTTTCTAGGGTACTTGCCATTACCACCATATAATATAATCAATCAACTTTGACCGTGGCGGCATGTAAACAAGTCTGTAATTAGATGTGTTATTTATATCACAGGTTAAAATGACTACAGTTAGTTGTTGGCTTTTTAAATCTGTAAATGATGATTTGTTTTCATTTTTCTTTTTAGGATTGTTACAAGTTGTTTTTGAAAGATAAAAATGAATTAAAAAAATTCTTAAATTATCCATTATTAAATGCATGTTTTCCTTAGACTCCTAATCTGCAACAAACTGTCCTAATCATAGCTGCCTGTAAGATTTTAATTGACATGTATTATGAAATCTTGTGCAATGCTGCCCTGTAAAGCAAAAATACACATGTCAAAACTCTGTTATTCAATTTACCTGCATAGTGAGTCTTTTGATAGTTCTGACTGCTTCTGTATTGATTTCAGGAAGGCTAACAACATCACCAAGCGTGATTTTTATCCCCTTCCTCAGAAGAAGGATTGTGTCAACTGAGTCGCTGATGCTACTTTTGTGTCTAAACTGTATCTGTTGAAGATTACGGGCAGGTTTCCCTGACTCTTAGCGGTCGATTTGGCTTTCGTAACACCAGATGTCTTTCTGTATACACTGTGATGATGCCCTTTGGTGTGAGTAAAGCTACAGTGACTTCCAAGTGGCTGAGGGTAGGAAGTGAATATCGTTCTGGTTCCTGGGATGAACATGTGACCCAGCTATGCATGATGTTTTAGAGAACTGTTGATGCCAATTTGACCGTGAACTTGGCAAAGTTATCACTCATCTGGGGAAAGTAGTGAGAAGTGGTCAAATAAAAGCAAATTGACTGGGTTATTACAGGGGTTGAACTTTTCTGCTGTGGCTGCTTCTCTTGACGACCTGTTGATTTCTTTAAGAAGTTTGACGAAAATGTACATTCGATGATCAAGAAGGAACCATTTGCTTTGGTGTCGGCATTAAAACACTTCAAGATTAATATTGGTTCATTTATTACTATAATTAATCTATTATGGTTGAATTAATTTTTTTATATTGTTGCTGCTTGGTGGAAGTCTCATATGTTATGGTCTCTTTTGTGCTGACGCACATTTTCATTCAGGGACTATAATAATTATAATGTGGTGAAAATTGGATGGCTTCACTGTGACTAAAAATGCAGTTGATTAAATAGCAAGAGCAGATACAAAATGATGCTAAGACTAAAAGGGCTGTTGTAGTAACTTCAAATTTCTAATACAGCAATATTGATAGCCTGCTGGAGGGGAATACCAAGCAGCCATCACCATGTATTTGACTGTGACCTACACCAAAGGATCCAACAAGGGAGCACTCAAACTCAGAATGTCTAGAAATTCCTAATTTACAGAATGTACATGGAAAGAATAAAGGGTGGCAGATTTGTTTGATAATATGATCACAGCTGGCATTGTTGGTGAGTTTTAAAGTAAAATTATTTTCCTTTGAATTTTTTACAATAAAGTTTTTTTCCTTCGAAATTTTCATCTTCCAATTTTGACTTCTGAAATTTTAAACACTGAAAAAATAGTAGAGAAAATATAATGTAGAAAAATTCAAGAGTTTAATTCAGATGAAAAAAATTCACACATGTTAATTCGCTGGATGAAATTTCACTGTATCAAATTCAGAGGCTTATAAATTTCAAAATCCGATGGAACAGATTAACTTCCATAGTAAAGGCCCTAAGGATACCTGGAGCTGACTATCTGGACCCAGGAATACTAAAACTCCAAAGTGCTTCTTGTAAACATGCTATAGTATTGATTTCTGACTCACACAACCTACTTACCAAAAAGAAAAAAAACCACTGTTCTAAAATACAAATAAATAAATAAGTGATAAGGATAGCAGCTGACAGGTATCGGCAGGCTAAGCGGGCAGCGGCTTCGGCGGTTACTGAGGCAAAAACTCAGGCATGGGAGGAGTTTGGAGAGGCCATGGAGAATGACTTCCGTACGGCTTCAAGGAGATTCTGGTCCACCATCCGTGCTCCATCGACACTGTGTACAGTGGAGATAGGGGGCTGCTGACCTCGACTGGGGATGTTCTGGGTCGGTGGAAGGAGCACTTTGAGGACCTCCTCAATCCCACCAACACGCCTCCAGAAGAACGAGCAGAGCTGGGGAAACCGGTGACGGACTCTCCTATCTCTGGGGCCGAGGTCGCTGAGGTAGTTAAACATTTTCAAGGTTTCATACAGAACTTGCTGAAACAATCTAACTCTATGTAGTTCAAATATATTTAACGCCACAGCAAGTTGGTCTGGCTGCCATTTTGTGCCAAACAAATCTGCTTTGACAAGAAGAGATATGAGACATAGAGATATAAGGCTCCTTTTGATAATAAGTGCTACTTTTATTAGTTTATAGCTGAAATGAAATATTAACGCTGGACCTAACAGTAGAGACAAGAGAAAGAAGAGTAAACAGAAGAGAAAAAGAGAGCAAAAAGATAAAGGCAAAAGACACAAGAGAGAAAACAGAAAAAGAGACAACCATCTGGTGTGCCTCCATAAACGGAAAACCTCCTACAGCCTGCGTAAGAAAACAGCTATCACCAGAAAACAAACTGAAAATCATAAAAACTACAAGTATGTGCATGCACATTTAAGCAGATATGAAGAAAAAGTAGTGTTAAATGATGGTGCAAAAACAACTGCGCCCCTGGAGTCTACCTGTTTACAGAATTTCTAACCAAAAATCAACTCAACATGCATGCTTTCAGACTGCAGGAAGCCAGTGTGCCTGGAGAGAAGCTCCTATGTAACTCAGCTGAGCCTCGTACCAGTAACCTTGCTGCTTAGGTTACGCCGCCAGGCAAACCAGCATGCACTGTAATAAACGGATAATCTTTTATTTGCACCAGTGAACACAGCGAGACCACTTCATCTGCATCATGTACCTCTTTGTTTGCACGTTGTAAAGTTATTTTTTGCTAATTCTGGATATTTTGTGTGATAACTTCAGACAAACCAACATAATTAGGGATTAAAGATGTTCAGAGCTTTATTTTCCACCAGAAATAGGAAATAATACTAAATTTGGAATGTGAGAAAAAAAATAAAAGCATCACCCCAATTCCAGTTTAATGACAGAAAATGTTCAACATTCACATTTCAAATCTTTTACTCATTTTTAGTTTGAATGGGTCAAATGATCAGAGTACTTCTGGCAAATATAAAAATAAAAACAAGCCAGTGTAAGGCCAACTAATCTGAAAAACATAATCCGATATTCTTCTACTGTCAACCAAATTAAAGTCTCTGTATTTTAACATGATCAGAAAAAAGCTGCTTCTTCTGGTCATGTTAAAATACTCAAAGTAGTCAGAAAGTGGTCAGTTTCGTTTACATTGGAGGGGCTATCAAATGTTGGGAATGTTGCTACACTTTAAAAGTTTCGACTGAGAATTTTTAAAAAAAGCTACAGATTAACTTTTTAAAACAAATCTGCACAAACTAAAACTTAGACTGATGTGAGGATCATTTGTTTTGAAGGTTTTTGGTAATAAACTGATTAATTAGCCCAGTGATGCAGCTAGATCACACATTTGATGACCACCAAACTTCAAAACAGGAATCTTAAAAAAAAGAAAACTAAAAAAAAGCTGGAAGAAGTCCAACTAACAGTTCATAGAAAGTTGGGATTTTGCTAGAACGGTTGACCCTGGTGTGTGAAAGTGTGCACACTACTTTTGACTTCCCCACAACATCTTCATCTTCTGCACATGGGCGTTGGAGGATTTACAGTAGGTGCTTCTAGCCACATTGAGAGGAGCTGCCTTGCCGCTCAGATAGATTTTATTCAGACAGGTAGCGAGCCACGACTGCTCCTTCTCATCCAGCGATACTCCCATTTTCTCCGTCTTGGTGAAGGCGCATGAGTAAGCGAAGATGTATCCTGTCATGTAAGCATCAAACCCTGCCCGATGTGTTCCTGGATCGGCCTTCTTCCTCTGAGCTTCAGCCGGAGCAGAGGGATCGCTAAAGCTTTCTCCGCTCACTACTTCTGTTCGGCTCTGGTCAGCGGAGTCCGGCGCTGCACAGCTTCTGGGATCCGTTTGGTCTTCGCAGGCTCTGTTTCCCTCGCTGTCAGTTTTCATGCTTTGCTCTTCACTCTGTTGGGCATTTCCATCACTTTCTAACTGCGGCGCATTGTCTGAGCATGACTCAGCAGTTGCATCTGGTTGGTCAGCTGACCTCTCTTCTGGATCCAAGTCCATGTTTGGGATTTTGTTTTCAGGGGCTCCATCAAAGACAGAGGAGCTCTCTGCTGCCTCTCCTCCAGCTCTCTTTTTCTCCCTCTGTCGCTTCCTCTTTTTCCTCTTATCGTCCTTGCTTTGCTCGTCCTGGAGGATAATGAGGTCTGTGTCATGGGATAATGGACACTTCGTGCCATTTGGACACCAGCCGAAAGCCTGTTAGACAAAGAGACAAGGATGGAATAGTTATTTCTAGCGGTGGCAGCTGTGGTCAGAGGTTTCTAAGCACTTGTGAAGGGGAATCCCAATATTTGGGTTTAAAAACTCTCAGGAGAAGATCTACATTTGTATGATTTTATGTGAAGTTTTACATAATCATGGATTTAAAGAGACATGCCACCATTTTAAAAACCAACACCTTTAGAGTCGACTTGAGTTTGCAGCTGAATAAAAGATAGGAAGACATAAAGAGTTATGAACACATTTTATTTTGTGATTTTTTTTTGTGGTTAAAGGAGCAACAAGCGGAAATTTAACATTTCTAGGATGAAAGAATTAAAAATGTACAATGTGAGGCTCTAGATGTGTAATTCCAGCTGTGCCGCTTCCTTCATGAACTGAGCGAAGGCCCTCCCTTCATGTACAGCCACACCGCGTTGAAGGGAAATAGCGGAAGTTGGAAATGTTCATTTGAAAATGACCGGGAACACATTTCCCAACCCAAAGAAACACATTAAACAGCAAACAAACCGGGTAAAGCAAGGGACAAAATGAGGATAAACAAAACGAGCACTGAGAGAACTAGAGACGCTACGATTCATTCGGAGCTCGCTTTCCTTCTCCTGGGAACCGTCATCATTTCAATCTAGTGTTACTGCAATGAAAGCTGCTTTCAGACTTGCTCTGGAATTGATAAAGTTGTTGCTCTTGTCCTTCATACTGCTTGCATTCAGACATAGTTCTGTTCTTTTACCTTGGAGCCGCAGCGGACAATGAGGATAGGTAGAAGAAACTGTCAATCACGACACACGCTTGTTTTGGTCTCAATCCCCGACTTGTTGCTCCTTTAAATAAAATTATTCCTCTTAGGAGAAAAAAGCCAGAAACTTACAGAGAAGCGCTGGCAGATGTCAGTCTGTGCGTCAACGGCAGCTACAGCTGGACATTCTCTGTAGTCCACATAGGTGGACATGTGGCCAGCATACTGACAGAATTCTATGTGAACGTGAGGTCCCGTCGTACCAGAGGAGACACGGCGACTGTTATCCAGCTGACTGACAAAAAGAAAGAGAAACATGATATCAGATAAAACAAATGGACCACTCAGGGTCACTTTTAAAGGTAATTATTCAAAAGTCCCCCTTAAAGGCAAATAGATAAAATTTGTGTCTCAATGGAAAAAAACTTACCATTTCTTATAGGCATACTCTAGATACGATGCAGGAAATCGGAGCTCAAATTCAGTCACGTATTTGGTGTCATAAATACCAGCAGGAAGCATCTCAAACAGGTCGGTTGTGAAGTTGACCAAACGCTCAGGGAGGTGAGCATAAAAACTCTGTCACAAAGAGATCACATATTTTGCATTAAGAAGAAATTAGTATCACTTCATACATTTTCCCTCAGTGGTTAAGTAGTAACAACTTGATGAATTTACCACATGATGAAGACTGAAGTAGTTTTGGTAATGTGGGGGAGAGAAACGAGGGATGCAAAAGCATTAAACATTCGAACAATGAAACTGTACCTGATAAAGGAAGGCCATGTCAATGAGGCCATTGTGTAACACCAGGGGTTTCCTGGCACGTAGCAGTTCTGTAAACAACGCTCGGATGTGGACCCCACGATCATCTGATCCTCCCTTGCAGATAAGAAAATAAAAAAGGACACAAAGAAATCAAACAAACAAAAAAAAAGATCTAGATAAGAAGTAAGTTTTCGTAAAGTTCAGATGAACTTCTAAAAGGGACAGAAACTGAAATCGGTACAGCGTAACTGATATTTCTCGTTGGACATAAAGCAAACAATCTAAAGACAGCGACATGCAGGCTGACACCTTGTTGTTGCCCTTGCAGTAAGGGATCCCATGGCTGTACTGCTTGTTGAAGTCAAACCCATGCTGGACCAGGAACTGGACGGACTGGGGCTCTATGATGTACTCTTCTGAACACAGCAGGGTGAGGTTATACACCTGGACCAGGTATGTGTCTGAAGCCTGGGGAGGGGATCAACACAAACATTACACTACACATGCAGAATAAACTGTATTCTACCGTTACTGATGCTGAAATCTATAAAGTAGTGATGGCAGGATTGAAACGGTGTTCCAGTCTGTACTAAAATGTATGTGGAACATTTGATGTGAAACATGTTTCATGATATGAAGTGAAACACGGATGCCATGTGACTCTTCCATTACATCACCAGTCAGTCTGAAACGCCACGGTTGTTCTGCTCGCTGTAGCTTTATAACTCAAACACAACTGAAAATACAGCGATCTTTTCACTACAAATGTAATGATAAAAATATTTACTGCATCTTCACAAATAATGAAATGGGCTTACAGAAGGATTTTTTCTTTTTTCTTTTCGTACTAAAGAAATTGTGACTGTGGGTCATGAAACTCCAATTTATAACAGCATTATAATCCTTTGGCCGACTGTCCAGCTTGCACATTGAGGGTCCTGTTCCAACGCCTCCAACTGAACTGGCGCACAGACATCTCTTTACCCGACTGGTCAGCCCACATGACTTTTACTCAGCAGTTTGTGGGATTGATCCCACAAACTGCTGACAAACGCCCTTCTTCACCCAATCACAGTTTTTGTTTTTTTCTGCAAACGCCAACACACATATTGTATGTGACTCACATATGAGTTCTTATTTTATCTATTTCTATTTTGTCTATGTTTGACATAAAACCTAATTGAAAACAAACTGTTGCAAAAGAAAAAAGCATCAGAAGAATGAAAATGCTCTAGTTTATTGAGTTTTTGATTCATATGCCACCAGATGTCACTGTGGTGTGTTTCATTTCACGTTTCATTTCTGACATCACTACCCTACAGTATAACAGGTTAATTTCTTGTTGAACATAAAAGCAAAACAACATCAACTACTGCTTAAAGTATTATCACGCTGTACCTTGTCATCCAATTTCTTGTAACAGGCGATCCCCAGGGAAAGGATGGAGCGAGAGCGAGCTGCATGGGATATGGCGTTATATCTCGCCTCTATACATCTGAAACAGGCCAAAAATCTATAAAAACCACGCAGCAGCTTTTCATACGGTTCCGGGTGATGGTGCAACAGAGAAGCAGGCACAGAGGGCTGCAAATGTTTTTACTCACTCGGCCAACAAAGACTTCCTGTTTCCCAAACCACTCAGCTCCTGCAACAAGATACCATTTTTCACGTTTGTACGCCACAACTTGCTTTTTGCAAAAAAAAAAAAACATGCACCATTAATGCGCGCGCACGCCAATGACTTCAACTTACCGTATCCAGTGCAATGAAGGACGACGTTTTAATTGCTACGACTATAGCAGGCCAAAGTTCCTTAAAGTTATCGGCGTGAACGTCAATAACAGGAACAACCAGAGAAGATGCCATGTTTGTCTCAATTTTTCGAGTGAAACGTTTTCAGTAACGTTACTAGCGACAAAATGGAAGTTTAGCTAGCTTGGCAAACAGCGTTGCAAGGGATTCCTTCAGCTTAATGGACGTAATGGACTTGTAGGCGGACTAAATGTTATATTGTATTTGGAAAGTCAATCATAACGTTTCAAATAAATCGATGGAGTCCGCAAGTAACATTGTTTCAACCAGAGGTTTCATCCGTAAACATTTCAACGTGCTTCTTGGGACCTGTGACAAAATAGTTATTAGTTGTTTTACTATTGCATGAGTACAAATAAAGTGTTTTGGGGGGAAAGCATTCAATAAAAACATCCTAAAGTTATATATGTTATCTTTAATTAAAATGATCTATTGTTGTTGTTTCTTTGTTTTAAAAAACAGATTAAAAAAAAAAAGTGAATAAAATTTTCAATCAGGCATTTACGATAACCACATACAAGCACTGCGTCACTGTACTTAGCCACGGTGGAGACGTGCGCCATTTTGGCTCAAACAAAGTCAGGAATATTTTATTCATGATAAAGTGTTTTAAAATCTTTTGCACGAATTTATATGAAAAAATAATTCTTAACTACGCTGCAATTTCTACAAGTCAATATATAACGCAAATGTAGAACTGACTTAATTTTGGACGACGTGAGTGTTTTGCTGGAAAGTAATGATAACAAATCCCAGCTGAGCTAACTCATCGTTTGCTAAATTTCGCTTTGATTCTGTGTTTTAACTGCAATGGGTGGCTGTTCCGCTCCGAACTGCTCCAACTCTACCAGCATAGGCAAACAGCTGTTTAGGTTCCCCAAAGACCCCGTGCGTAAGAAGAAATGGGTGGTGAACTGTCGACGTGACTTTGAACCAACTCCTCACTCCAGACTGTGCCAAGTGAGTTTACAACATTTTGATTTGTTCAGACACATATATAGATGATGCATCAGTGCACGTAGCAGTAGATCCAAAGTCTTATAACTTAGGACAGTGAATCAGAAAATATGATTCGAGCTGGATCACTGTTGCATTAACCACTTATTAAGTCTTGCTTCTTGAGTGTGTGTGCATCTTCAGCTGGATAAAATGCTTGTCTTGTCTCCCCAAGGACCATTTTGAGCAGAGCCAGTTTGAGGAAATAGCCAGGTCTCCTGCTGGAGGAAAGAAGCTGAAGCCCAATGCTATCCCTACCTTGTTCAGTGTGGGGGACCCTCCTTACCCAGCTATCACTACTCCATACATCCTGCTGCCGCTGAAGCATGAGCCAGGTAAAACACGGCAAGCTTGTCTTCTTGGATTCAGATTAAAGCAAGTATTGACTATTTTGGTTTTATTACATTCATATTTTGATTCTATTACATTCATTTAAGAGAGTAACTTGGGACTTTGATTCACATTTAGAATAGGAGGGAAAAGAAGGGTAAAAATGTTGGTGGGTAAATATGTGTGTGTGTTTGTGTGTCTGTGTGCACATGCTTGTGTAACTGAGTGAGAGGAAGATTACAGGAAAGCTTGTGTTTTTATATACAATGTGTGAAGGCTTTTATATATTAAATCTGTTTTTATTTTGTAAAGCACTTTGGGTTGCCAAACCGCATGAAAAGCGCTTAATAAAGAAACAAAGTTCTAAGTTTGACTACTTCTCCCTCTTCAGTATTAGATTGAATGGAATTATTTTATACTGAATTGAAAATATTTTACACTATATAGTCAAGTGGAAATGCTGCAGCTTAATGGGATTGTATGCAGAAATTCTTCCTGTTAAAGTACATTTTAACCTTTGAATTCCCCCTCAGAAAACTTACATGTATGACCCTTAAGTAGACATTTTTGTTCACTTTCAAAAAAGTGTCTGATAAAAGGTCACAGGGAGGTGATTTGTTGCAAGAGGGAGTAATTTGGGTTTAAATTTGAGGATTCCAGCATGAGTTACAGCGTTTTCACCCTAAAAGTTGAGCTTTTAAATCTTCATACAGGATGACACTTTATCACCAAAAATCAGCTCCGTTTGAACCGCATGATTAACTGTGAGGGAGCTTTGAATTTGTGTAAGTGGACAAAAATGTCCAGGGAGCATACGAGGGTCAAAGCAGTAGATCCCAGTACTGCAGTGACAATGAGAGATTGTATTTTTAGTGGAAAAGGAGCTGAACTTTGGGGATCATGGCTATGCCAGACGCACCCCTCTGCCTGGCCTGGAGGATGAGGATGCAGATAGGGCAGCTGAAGACCAGCAGCCCTGCACACAATGCCATCTCCTTAAGAAACAACTTGAGCAGGAGATGCAACACACTGCAAGACTACAAAGGGAGGTAGGGCAGTTGCTCTCTGTTCGGACAAGTCACTCCCTAATTTGTCTATTTTTTTTCTCCAAAAAATTGTTTTTAGTCTTCTGGTATCTTCTATACCCGGTTGTTGCACATTTACTCATTTAAAGTTGTCACTTTGCTTATACAAAGCTTTAAAACTGCAACCAGGTAATGATAGATAACCTTAATGAGCAGTTCTTTGTTGTCATTTGCAGGCAGAAGAGATGAAAAAACGTCTTTATCGGCTCAATCGGATTGAAAAGGGTCTCCAGAATTTTCTGTACGAGGACCAGATCAGAGCTCTGTCCCTCACCAGGCGCTCCCGTCGTGCTGTGTGGTCTCCAGAGACAATCCTGAAGGCCCGAAAGATCCGCTGTGCCGTTGGTACCAAAGGCTACGAGTACCTGAGAGAGATCGGCTACCCGCTGCCCTCCTACAGGACTCTTTGTAATCGCCTAGAGACTAAGATCATGGTGACCACTGACATGAGCTGTGAGGAACTGGCAGAGCTGGGTTTGGGGCTCATGGCCACATGTGACAGTCCCACAGAAGGTGTTGGAGACAACGATGAGGAAGAACTGGCGGGTGTTTTGTCCTGATATCAGCAGTGTGCATGAATTGCTGATGCTAGCCAAGGGAAGAAAGCGGGCACAGAATTTGCTGTGTTAAGCATCTCCAAAATATCTGCTTGTCTTTACAGAAATAGTGACATCTGAAATGCCACCTGCCGTGGTTTTATTCACTATCAGATGCCTTTGCTCAGCAGGTCTGTGATACCCAGCCAAAACTAAAAGAGTCACCTTCTGGGTTTTTCCCATGATAAATGCATTTTCCAAGATGACGATGCATGGATTTATAGGAATCATTTTGTTGTAAGGCATCGTTTCCACACATGGTTTGGCCACCACAGATGCCAGATCTAACCTCACCGAGAATCTTTGGGATGTGATGGAGAAGCCTTTGTGCTGCAGTCTCTGCAGGCAGTATCAGCTCTTGATGAAAAACGAGGTTATAAATATTATGACATCACATCAGGCTGTTAGAATGATGTCAGCAAGGTAGTCCAGCAAGATATTAGATTGACCCCACCACTCCCTGTAGTCAGGCAGTGTAAGGTGTAAAATACTCTGGATCGCAGATTTATGCTGTGGGGACAACGCTGCATGAGCTTCCACATGTGAGGAGCATGTGCACCATGTTGCCTGTTCCAGTACAGGTTACAAATGTTTGAAGCACACACAAATAATTAAGGTGACGTCTCCCGACAGCAGAGTATTCCACAGGGTCTGTTTGCATTTGCAGTACAGAGTAGTATGTAGGATACTGAATGCAGAACACGATAATTATGTTGAAACAGGTATGTTTTGCAAGTGTGAGATCAGCTGTGTTATGCGGACATATTACACCGTCCAATAATCGCCAAAATTTAAGCACAAATTGTGGGTTTTGGTCACAAATCGGGTTGTTTAAAAACACCTTTTACAATTTCATGAAAAGTCAAAAAACGTTTTACAGGTAAATGACAAAAATAAAATCCTCTGCATGCTGTTAAATAACTAATGTCATTTAATAGTAGATTAAAAATGTCAGGATTTACCTCTTTCCAAATGTTAAATCTACATGGTAGGTACTTATCATATGGTGCTTTTTTCTTTTTTTTTAGAAGCCAACAGCTTCAAACTAGTCCCAATTAGTCTCAATATGTAAAACTTTGCATCTGTAACAAAATAAAGTGCACAAATAGCCTGTATTTGTGTGTGGTTTGTTTGTGTAAAGCAGTAGTGTGTAAATCCATGGAGTAGGTGAATTCCTGTGTGTGCTAAAAAATAAGAAAGATACTCTTAATGCTGAAAAGATGTTGGCACATCTATTCAAATAGCTCTGCAGTAATAAAGTAGGAAGGCACATGTTTGTTTCAGTTCAGGATGGACTTTGAGCAAATCACTCTGAGGCCAGATTAGATATTTATTCTGAGGTTGTTTGTAGCCCAGCTTGAACTGTTGTGCAAAATCAAGGTTAATTTAAGGGGGATTAATTATTTACAGAGAACTTTGTATTACAGATTTATAAACACTCTCACAAATGGAAGATAATCAACATGAAGATACTTTTAGATAAGTACACATGAATAAATACCTGAACATGAAGTTTGGACATGATAAAGAATAACTAAAAGCAAGTTGAGAATATTTGTGAAAGGGTGACCTTAGAGGAGTGAGTTTTTAGTCGAAGGAAAGGTTTGGAACAAAATTTGGAAGTGATGGACAAGAAGAACGTTTTCTTCTGAAGATTAAAGTGGTTGTTCATGCCTCGTGTTGCCTGTGGGCTTGTGAGGAAAAGCCAGTCTGTAAATATTAGATCTGAGTTTCAGGTACAGCAAAGTTTATTCAGTTTCTTTTTAACTTTTGGTCTTTTTACATTCCTTTAGCTTCTTTCCTCTTTGTGTTGTTCCCTCTATACAGCTGGACTGCCTCACAATAACATTACTATTCTATACAATCAAGCTTTATTTGTATGGTGCCATTTCACAACAAAATTTATTCCAATTTATTGTTGTTAGTTTATAATCAAAACAAATTCATTATATGAGCAACCAGATATGCTTTCCTCCTGATTCCATTCCTGTATGATTTTTTGGGTGCTGATTCAATTAAAATTGTGATTCTTGTGATTCTTTTGTTATTGCAGAATTCTGTGGAGAAAAACAACAGTTCCTACAAAAAAATCTTTTTGCTAGTTTTTTTTCTGGTCAACTTCCTGCTACAACAATGCCTGACAAGACAAATAAAAAAAGATTCATAAAAATGACAAGAATGAAATTAAGCAATTATTTTCAAAAATGTTCGCATTTGTTTGAAAAGAAAATCCATTTAAAATTGTGAAATAAAAATCCCGACATTAGATTTTTTCGATTCAATTTTCCCACCCCTATGAACTACAACGATCATTTAAGCCAATTCATAAAATGTGTGGTTTAAATAAGGAAACCAGCAGAATGCACTGACTCTTCTTTTTGATTCAACCCCACACACACTGTGCAGAGGCAACTGGGAGAGAAAAACTCTCTTTTAACATAAAGGAAGACCTCCAGCAGGACCAGGCTTGGGAAAGGCACCCATTTGTATCAACCAGTTAGGGTGAAGAGGACAGGAAAGGGTCAACAAGCACCTGACTCTAAGCCAAGGATACCTGCAAGATCCTTGCAACACTCAGCTAATATGTACACAACATAATGCTAACTAGCTTATCGCAGTGTCCTAGCATGCCATCATTTCACTAACATTGCACAGCTGAGACAGACTTTGAAGAAGACGGTAACAAGCCAAACTCCGGATGTGACGCTGCAAGATGAAAAATTAGAAGCCAGCTGACATGATCATTGACCCTGAAGGCATTTAGCTACACCAAGTTTCCACACAAGAGGTTTCTTTTAGACATTTTACTGACCAAGTAATGATTACTGTTCATCCCATTTTTCATTTCCCATTTTTGAGTGACTGCATGGGGTTGTGGGATTGTCCACTTCCTTCCCTTGCACTATGGATAGGTCAGTTACTGTAAAGATATGGAGAAGGAAGCACAGCAGTTACATTTTTATGCTCACAAACATTTCAGTCAGCTTTTATCAGAGCTTCTGTAGACATTTCCAGGCCATCACAGGGACAAGAAAGCTGATCTTAAACATCTGGATCATCGAATGAAACAGAAACAAACTGTTAAGGATGATCTCTGTCACCATGTAAGTCACTTCTGAGACACAAATCACCATTTGTACTGGTGATTTCCCAACTTTCAAGCTGAACTCCTTCGATAGTAGGCATCTCTCTCTCTCTCTCTCTCTCTCTCTCTGTTTAATTTGGGGGAAGACCTCAGTCATCCTCATATCTGAAAAACAACAGGGGTTGACTGTGTCTCTGTGGGACAGAGAGAGGACAGAGGTAAGAATTTTCATTGGCCTTAAACTGGTTTATATCTCATTATACATATTTTTAAAGATATTTTGAAGGATAAAATATTAACTTTAATCATTGTAATTAATTATGTGAGCTTTTCAAAGATATTTCTTTTTTATTTATTTTGTATACGAGCCAACTCTTAGATACAGCATAAGCTTAGATTTTATTGTTACACTTTAAAACATTTCATATTGAAGTCTGTTGAAAGTCACTCCTCATCCCTCCTTTTATTGTGAACTGGAAGTGTAAGAAAGTCTTTCAGAAACTTGTGCCCTGTATGTGCATAATATTGTTTTTTTCAATTATTATGGAAAAGAACTGCCAAAAAGGCTGCTATTATCTAACAGGATATAATCCAGATATTGTGGGTACAACCAGCACAGTTTGTGGTTGAAAACATCTCTGTCCCAGTTTCTTTGTCTTTCCAGCTCTGTGTCTGCCAACCTGTCTGCCCTCTCGCCCCCCCGGCATTCCTCTCTCTGTTGGCAGCGTATCCCATAGTAAACTCATTTTCGCAGATTATCTCCACATGAGCTTTTTTTCTTTAATTATTCAGGGATCAGACTGACTGGCCATTTGTTTTCAGAGCTGACACAAAAATTGCAAATGATTAAATTCCAGACTGTCCAGTTTTGCACATGCTGCCTCGCATTACAGTTTACAGACTGAAGTCATGTCATCCCAAGTCCAAATAAAAAGAGTATAAAGACTTTTAAACGCTCAACTAGGTTGGTTGGGGAATTGTTGTTATGAAGACCTCTCATAACAGATTATTGCAAATCTTTTTGCTTTTTATTTCAGGTAGCTTCATTTAGACAAAGGGGGTTCACAATGCATCCCCTGTGGATGTTGTGGCTGTGCTCTGCTCTGCCAGGGTTACCGTGGACCTCACATTCCACTCTGTTTGTGGAGGGCAACAAAAATGCCTCCAGAATCTGCAAACCCGCTCCCCAGTGGGACATTAAAGGGCATTCGCCGATGCAAGGACTGCTGGGAAATGTGGTGGTGGTGGCTCTTCTGAAGGCCAGCTGATCATTATGTCTCACTCAGGCATCCAAGTAAGATAAAGTACCACATTCACATCTGTAAAGTATGTCTCAGCAGTAAGATTCATTTCAGCTTTTATTAACACCTATATATTATTGGTGCTTTGTGTTTCTTATTTATCTAAATTAATTTTTCTAAAATTTGATGGTGGAAGTGCTTGAGGTCTTCAAGAGTTTTATGACGTGTTTTAACGTTTTTTGACTTTTTTGACTGTCACACTTTAACGTCTTCAGTTCACAAACCAAATAAATTTTGCTAAATCAATTATCTCGGACATGAGTGCACTTGCTTCTGATCCGAAACAGAACGGCACCCCCTGATGACATAATTGTGAATTTCACCATTTTGTTTCAGTCGACCAGAGGTGTCAAAACTATTCTGTGTCCTCAGCTTGTCCTGACGCTGGCAGTGAGGATATTTCAAACATTTTGTCTCCATCCATATGTTCACCTGCAGAATCGGAGGCCTGCGTGTCAAACTGAACCGCAGAAATGTGACGGAAGTGTCCTTCTTGATAGTGAACGAGCAAGATGATCTATCAAGGTCCAAGTACAAGGAGCTGAAGCGAAAAGCGCCCAGCGGGGTCCCGGTTTACCAGCAGACCCGGGATCAGAAGGATGTGTGGGAGGCTTTGGATGGAGACAAAGACGATTTCCTGATCTATGACAGGTACGGCATGGCTGCTCCTTCCAGCCGTAGGAGTTCTCTGAAACAGGCAAAAAAGACCCCCACTTGTTAGGTCACGGGTAGGAAAAAATAAATAAATGGCCCAAACAAGGCCAGAATCAGCTGTTTTCTGTGGCCCATATATGGCCTTGATTTATGGCGATTAGCCGCATGAGCACCACATGTGGACCACGTATGGTGGTCGCTCCTCATAACTCTGGCCCACACAGTACCATAACTGAGCCATAAATGGCAGAAATAGTCCATATTAAGGCTAAACATGTCTGCTATCTGGGCTGCAACTTGTGGGCAGCTTTTATTACAACAGTGATTTTCTTTTTCCTTTTTCTTTAGGTGTGGCCTCCTCACCTCCCATATTGTGCTGCCTTTCAGTTTCCTGCATCAACCCTTTGTAGAGGCTGCAATTATAGACACTTACCATAAAGACATCTGTAACTGCTCCGTGAGTACTTGTACTAAACGCATACATTCACATGGCTGCACACATATTCAAGTTGTTGTAATGACAGTGCTTAGCAATTAAAAAACAAATTCAATAGTCTTATATTATTCATGTACTTAAAAGTGAATCAAATGTAACCCCACTCAGAATTCTTGTTGCTCCAGTTTATATTTTTATAATAATTTACAATATAATTTATGATATAATAATTCATTTACAACAGTGGATCAAATGAATATGCCTCTAAGACAGAGCTACAAAGAATTATGACTAAGGTTCACCTCAGCAACTTAGCTTTTTAGTCGCTTTTACCTGTTTGTCTTGGGTGTGTGACATCAGTATATTCTAATACACGCCCAGAAGAAAATCTATGATAAAACGGAAGACTTTAAACTTCATTAAATGAAGACTATTCGCACCAAAATAAAGAAATAGTTAGCTCTTAGCTTGTTTGTACTTTTCAGCAGCAAGATAAACACAGGGTTCCTTATAGAGACCAAACTTATCATCATACAGGCAATTCTGGCTTTTACAAAAAAGACATATCCCTGTGTCAGCTGAATGTCTGAACTCCATAAAGCTGAACCCATAATGTTTACTACATTCAGATTCTGAGAGGTTCACTTTATGGTAAAAACTCTGCTCAGTACTCTGCTGTATGCAATGTGATACGTGTTTTCTGCCCCTAAAGGAATACCAGGAAGCACAAGATCTGGTGCCCCCAAGTGGTCAAAATTGACCAAATAAATATGTCGGCATAAAAACAGTGTTTTCCATCTAAAACCACAAAATGTTTGTGTTTGGATTTTAAAAAGGAATTTTTTTCTCCTTCCCTTTTTTCTGTGTCTAAAAACACAAAGAGGAGAAAAGAAAAAGTCACTATAAGGGATTAAAAACTGAGGTAACATTTAGAACTGAAAATGTACAACTGCAATGAGGAAACATTACACAGTGATAAAAAAAGCTGCAAATTTTGATCAACAACCCAAAAGGCAAGTTTATTTGTTTAGCACATTTCCTGTTTAAAACAATTCAAAGTGCTTTCCATAAAGCATTAAAAAGCATCACAAAAAGTGCAAAGAAGGCATTAAAAAGTGGTAAAAAGCAGGAACACATAGCCAAAATCATAAACATTTTTTATTGTAAATGATGTTTTAAAAAAATCACAAATTGACTTGAATGAAAGTAAGATAAGTACAAAAATTACTGTGCTGATTTCATGCATAGAGGCATGACAGCAAAAATGTTTTTGACCTTGATTTCAAAGTCTGGTGAAAGTTTAATCTGTTCTGGCAAAAATGATGCTATGAGACCATAAACACATAACATATAAATTAGAGTCTCAAAAGGTACTTTTTAAAAAAAATTTTTTTTAACTTTATTTATTTAGACATATCAAACTAAATAAAGTTAATTATTCAAATTATTGGCCAGACAAAAGGTACATAAAAAATTATTGTGGACTAAAACAACCCAAATATGTGTAAATAGAAATAATAACTAGATTAAACTGATAAATCCAAATGTACAGCAATATTATTCACTTTAAATGAAAAATTCTCAAAACATATAATGGTAGAAGTGAAGGTTTTATGTTAGAAACCATTCCTGATCTTGTTTTATCAGTCAGTGGTTCCATAAACACTAAAGAATGATTTATGATTATGCAAATAAACGTGGTAAAAAAAATACATGACTGAAAAGAGACAATGATGACTTTCCTGTACTGGCAGTAATTGTTTTTCTTATGTTCCTTTGAAAAACTCATGCTAACTGATCATGTTTTTCTTTTCCAGTATAATTCTACTTTATCAGGAGCTAGAAATACCACTCAACCTGAATATGATGATGATGATGAGGAAGAGGACACACCTTCCGTAGGGACTCGTCACAGCCACCATCATTCTCACAGCCATCATTTCCACATTGATCAGATCATCAGGCACAATAAAAATCTCACCAGAACACAAACTCTTCCTCCTTCCCGCCACCAGCACTACCATCCTCATCCTCCGCATCGCCACCACGATTCCCACTGAGGTGCCAACAGCAGCAGGGATTGTAGCAGTGGATAGTTAATAAAATAGCATTAGAATTAAACAGTTGTAATTAGCTTAATTTGCTTTCAGCTTATTAGAACGTGAGTAGACTTTATGATGATTTAGATATGCAGGTAAATAGAAACTCCCTGATCAGCAGCATCTGTTTCACTCAGCAGCCCAGTTGTGGTTTCTGTGTTGGTATTCACACACCCTGCTGTTCTCGTTGGAAAAAGCATCCAGGTCTCTTCATCTTCTCCCATTAATGAAGTCTACAGCGTCAAACCTGCCTGCAGGGGGCTGCAGATGGATGTGTGGGGAGAAGGTGGGGGACTCAGTTTTGGTCACCAGGATGGAGACAGGAGACGGTGTGAGATGCTGCTCTGCTGGACCCAG
The DNA here is from genome assembly GCA_036024015.1 of Craterocephalus amniculus. Taxonomy (NCBI): domain Eukaryota; kingdom Metazoa; phylum Chordata; class Actinopteri; order Atheriniformes; family Atherinidae; genus Craterocephalus; species Craterocephalus amniculus. Next base: position 9,241 of record JAVQJG010017256.1, on the reverse strand, counting down.
TCGGGTTTCTGTTTAAAGTAGATTCTGCTCCCGAGTCAGTTCACTTTGTTTCTATTCATCTTTTTTCTTTGTGTAGAGATGTTAAAAGATTCTTTTTAAATAGTATGACTGCATTAAACAATGAAAGGAATCTGATTTCATGCATTTGAAATAAAGTTTGATATTCTGCTGTGGTATCCATTCATTGGTCACCGTTTAATACACTATGTATAAAGTTTTACCTTCTCCTTTTTCCTCATTAAATAGAAAGATATATTTCAGGCTCACACACTTAGTTTGGGATTTTAACACATCCCTTTAAATAACAGGAAAATACTTTTAATAAACTGCATTTTGTTTTAATTCTAATGTGAATTACTGCTTTCCTTTTAAAGCTTTTATTCTGTTGAAGATCAAATCATAGGAGAAATTCTTTTTTTTTTTACTTAATTGGCAAAATTAGTTTCAAATGTAACATTTTATGAACATTTTTTTTAAACTTCTACATTATATCAGATCTGAGTTCCTTTTAGAACAAGCTTGTGAACCTTGAATAAAGTTTCCAGTGGGATTTAGCTGGTCAGCCATATGTCAGACCAAACACACACACACACACACACACACACACACACACACACACACGGACCATGGGGAAACAGGCCGATTACCTTCGAGGAGCTTAAGACGAGGCTGAGATGCAGCGTGCTCTGACTGAGCAGAGAGCTGAGGATAAAAAATATAACCATACACCAACACCATGAAGGTAAAGTAACATTTATTGTTTCTACTAACACACAGAAGAAAAAAATCCCTCAGAAAGCTACCATAGTCAGCTGTTTGTGTTCATTTTACATATCGCTGTTTGTGTTGACAGGAGTTCATTTAAACTGTTCTGATCATTTGCATTCGTTTAGCGACGCATCCTGTAGCTTTACCTGCTTCAGCTTGTGTTGGATTTATGCTGTGAGAGGCGGTTGGAGCATCTTCCAGCTGACTCAGTGAGAGGCAGGGTCCAGTGTGGACAGGTGATAAATCCAGTACAAGGCTACTTCCATAAAACCGTGCAGAATATATCTCTATGTTTCAGCTGCTGTTACATTTCTGGTTGTTTCTGATGACTTATCATGTATTATTCCTGCATGCAAAGCTCGGGCAGCTTGCAGGAGTCTGGCCCTGTTAGAGATTTTCCTCAGTAAATCCTTGTGAGGCTCCAGGTGAGGCTTAACTACTTAGCTTTGTCCACAGAACATGATGCTTCAAGCAGTACAGTAAATGCTGCTTTATCTTACCCTGAGCGGTGGGCGAAAAACTGTATGTTTGATTTTATTCTTGCTTTGAGGTTAAGCAAAGCAAGTTGTGTTTAAGTGGACAGAATGAGCAGGATTGATCTCCTGATAACTGTGTCCTTCTGATAAGCTAACAAGGTGAAGCATAGCTTGAAATCATGCATGGCCGAAGGAAAGTCTGAAAACTGTTGTCATTGTGTCCTTGTGTGCTGAAAATCACTTTAGATTAAATTATTACCCAGGCTTTGAAACAAAAAACAGCATGAGGTGTTAAGAAACAGCAGATTTACTCATTTTTCTTTTATGTTTGTCCTGTTTTTTTATCATCTCAGTGGCAGCTACAGATTAGTACATGGTGGTGTTTCCCAACAAAAGAAAAAAATAACAATTCAATTATTTTGATAGCACCTTGGAGGAAAAGATAAATGGCATGGTGTGCATTTAAAGGTAGTCCTCAGACACTAGATGGCAGCACTGTGGCATGTGACTCATCTTTGGAAAGCCATAACCCTGTCCTCCGCGTCACACAGCCATTCATCCTGAGGATTATTAGTTATTATCCATTATCAAGAGATACGTTAGGATTAATGAACATAATCCCTGAAATATAATCCAGATCATCACCGGATGGCTTAATCAAATTTGCAGTGGGGTGTATTTCTTAAATAAGACCTTTAAGAAGGGTATGGTCTAGCAACATATGCTGTTTTAAGTCTGTACTTTGTACTGCTTGTGCCAAACGTTTTGTTTTTTGCCCTTCATACTTTTCTGGACTTGCCAGCAGTCTGATGAAGAACCTCTGACCTGCACCTGCATACTGATATGTCATGATAACAGCCACACGCTGCTTAAATGAAACTGAATAAATGAAACTCTATCAGGAACATCAGTGAGACACCAGAATGCCTCCCCTCAAAAACAAAGTGTAAGTCTAAGAGCTGCAAGCGGACGGTTCATCCAGCTTTGCACACGTGACGTATACGGGACATTTTACTGACCCAAAACAATTTGACCGCAGAACCTCTTTCCCTCATTGGCCTCCGTGTCAGTCTGAAGCCTTTAACTTAGCAGAACTTCTTTCTCTCTTCTCTTCCTGCAGCAGCAGCGTCCTTTCCAGAGACACTAACCTGCAGTCTGAATGCTGCAGTGAGGATAAAACTAGGATAGACAGTCACGTCTCACTGCCATGTTGAAGTTATTTTGATCCTTTTCAGAGTTCGAACATCATTATTTCGTGCAAAGACTTTAGTTTTCTTGGTGCCATCACACCAATCCCAAACCGTCCCGTTGGTTGCAGGCACCAAATGGCCTTTTTTTGTCTCGGTTCAGCCAATGTGAGGGATGGTAGGTCCCTTCCCAGTAACAGAACACAGTCCAGCTGCTCTGTGCATACATCTGTGAGGAGTGGTGGATGACAGCTGATTTCAGTGGATTATCCAGTTTTGCCATCAAAACATTCCCCTTGAATTAGTTGTTTCACCAACGGCAGCATGTGTTTTTAGCCCCCTGTGGGAGCACAGATTCTTGTTTCACTTTTCATTCAAGTGAAATCTGGTTAGGTTTATGTCTCAGTTTAGGTTTATTCATTTGGGGTTAGATAAAGCTAATGTATTTGCTGATATGGTCCTCTGAAGAGTTTAACCCCGCAGACTGAAAGGAGAAGCTGAAAGATGCATCTGAGTCTGATGTCAGGCGGTCCTGATGAAAAGGAATTGAATAAAAAGGAAGCAGAGTGAGACTGTGCTCAGTAGTCTGAATGTTGGTGTTTAACAGCCAGGAAGTAGTCTGCTTTCAGCACCAACAGAACTGATTCGGTCAAAGTATTTCCAGGCTGTGGATTTTACATATTGTGGTTGTGCTGTCTCCATTTTCTCTGTTTAGCTTCCACAAACTTTTAAAAACTTGAGACAAGGCTTATGTATCATAAAATCATACAAACACGTTCCAGTCCCATAAAAATGAAAATGTACATGTCTGTTAACCCAGAGTTCCCAGACTTTTTGAGCCAAGACCCCCAAAGCAGCATACATTGGGGTTATAACCCTCTCTTGCTATGAACATGATTAGTTATCTGAAATCAGATGGGTCTTCTCCATATGAGGCTTCAAAATTGTCAGTCTCAAAAAATAAGGATAAATGTGGATTTATGTATTAATGGTTTAAAAGATGGAGGTAATTTTAGATTTATCTCAGCATTGATGATTTGATTTTGACAGCTATGGTAAAAACATTCTAAATTTATTTGCTAAATGTACATTATAGGTTTTTCATGATTATCTGGTGACCCCCTGACATGATCCTCCTAATGGTCCCAAGCCTTAGTTTGAGAACCACTGTGTTTACCTAATCAACAGATACCTATCTTTAGCATTTTTGTGTACAAACCTGTATATTAATTGCAATTTGTCAAGTTGTTAAACACTTAAACTAAGGTAACCTAGCAATTCTACTCCATCAAAATCACAAAGTGGGTACTTCAGCAGATTAAAAGTTCTGTGATGGACTGACAAGAAGCGACTGTCAGTTTTCTTTTGTTCCTTCCCGTTTTATTTATAAAAGGCTTTCTGTTGATCCCCCCCTCTTTCTCTCTCCATTTACATCCGTTTTCAGAAGCTTGTCTTCTTAAAAAATGTGGCAGATTACAGGTGGTGTGCTACACTGGGCATCTGCATCAGCGTAGGAGTGTTGTCGTGCATGAACTGCATATTTTCAGCTCTACCTGCATGCGGCTCTGATCATGAAGCAATTTGAGTCTCCTCCTTTCCATGCAGGGGGGCTAAATCTTTGCATTGTCTTGTACCAAAAGGTAGCGTTTAATATAAAGGCTGCTAATGGAGCTATTCTTTGTCATGTGGGTTACCTCTAGCTGCTGTGAATAGACTGAAATGTAAAATCTATGTGTCAAAGGCAGTCTTATGAATTAACTATATTAGACATAACTATTGCTCTATGATGGCTGCAGTTTTTCATGTTTATGTTGTTGTTTTTATATTTATATCCAGGTGAATGCACGGTTGTCAACCTACCATGTTCATGAAGTTCCTAATAGCCAAACTCTGCCTCTTTTTTTTCTCCCTGTACTGATGGACTGCTTGCCTTCTGCCTGTCCTTTTCTTCATTGGAAATCCAGACATGAGTGTGACACTATTTTGTTTGCGACAATGAGAGGATTTTCAGTGATACCAGACACCCTTCTTTTCCTGAATTACTTTCTCTAAATAAGAATGGTCTCAAATATTCAACAAGTCATTTCAGAATCATAACCCAACATGCATTTATACATTTAACAAGCAACACTCTGCCAGCAAGCTCAGTTAGAATAAAACTGTGCATTGCATTTGCAGTTTTTATTCCTGTCCTGTATTCCTGTATTTCTGTCTTGTAAAAATTGTGACACTGGCCATTTCCTGAGTGGTGCTTCCTTCAAATCGATGGATTTTTATACTTATTTTGTACTAAGTAACTACTGAAAGTCTCTGCTCATGTTTCCATCACAGGGTAATAAGGCTGTCACCACGTGGCAGAAAATCCAGCTATTCTACCAAAGTATTTTGGAGAATGGAGGCAAGTTTTAATCATCTATTCTTTAACATCATTTGGATTTTTATAACTTTTTATGACTGAAAACTTCTGATTCCCTTCCCATTTCTAGACCAAAGGACTGACAACTGGCTGCTGGTCTACTCTCCTGTGCCAATTATCTGCATATTCCTGTGTTACTTGATCATTATATGGGTGGGGCCAAAGCTGATGGTGAGCAGGCAGCCCATCAACCTCAAACCCGTCCTGATAGTTTACAACTTTGCCATGGTCTGCCTGTCTGCCTACATGTTTTACGAGGTAACTATCACACAGCCAGAGGGAAATTAATGAGGGAATTGGATGGACAAGGAAGCATTTTCAGAAACTTTAGAAAGGGGCTGACATAAAAAGAACAAAACGGATCAGGGACAAACCAATCAAGCCAAAAGCGAGCCAGTTGTGGGCTTTCAGAAAACAAACTTCGATGAAATATCCAAATCTGGTGTTTAAAGTCAAAACTTCATGCATGCTCAGGTTTATTTGTATGTTTACACCTTTCCTGAGTGGCACAACAGCCGTTTACAGTGCCGGACATCTCAGGTTTTATGCATGCGGTCCATTTTGAGAGTATGTGTTAAAACTGGAACTAAGTTCTCTTATTTGTTACTGATACATTTTGTATTTGCAGTTTACAGCATCTTCTTGGCTGGCTGGATACAGTTTGTTGTGCCAGCCGGTCGACTACAGCGACAGCCCACTGGCCATGAGGGTAGGTTCTCATTTAGGTTCCTTATCAGACTCCACTCTGATGTCTAATGGCATTAACGAATATTTTTACATAATGCTACGTGCAGCACTCACTTAGATTATAAAGTATGTTTTTTTCAGTTAAAAAGACACTGAATTATACTTTCATGCAACAACTGAGACTGAACCAACAGAAATGTGCATATGCAGAGGTCAGCGACTGATTACTGACTGCATCTTTTGTGCATTGGGCAGATGGCCAGAGTGTGCTGGTGGTTCTACTTCTCCAAAGTGATAGAGCTCAGTGATACAGTAAGTATAAAAAAGTAGAAATATATATGCTTCCTGGAAGTATCTCTTATATGAAAACATGTCTTAGAGTTCCTGACATCCTGCCTTCACCACGTTCTTGTTCATTACTTGAAGAAGCTGATGTTGACAAATGATCCGAAAGATAAACAGCTGCAAGAGGAATGCTGGCAATGTATTGTAGTTTGATTAAACATAATCAAGACGTGTGCTAACTCTTCTTAATATCTTTGTCATAATTGATCAATTTACTGCCTTTTTTAATCAGCTAACATACAGACTGAGTAAATTAGATGTAAAAGTTTCCACTCTGTTTAAGTCCCAAACATTGTATTGTTATGGATTAGTTATTGACTTTATAACAAAGGTCCTACTGCCTCTAAGTGAAAATAAACAAGTTTAATACCTGTATAATTTAATTCCAATTAATTTATTCCAATTTTGCTTTACTTTTAGGAAGATTTCAGACTTCTTAGATATCAAAGTGGTTGAAAAGAAGAAAATCTATATAGTTTCTTTCCTCAATACAGTATTTAGAAGTAGTTTAGAAGAAGTGTTTGGTTTTACTTGGGAAAATGAAGTGCATTTGAATGTGTAATATTTCACAATCAAAGATAAAAAGAAGCAAAAAGTAAGGAAACATTTTAAATATTGAAGAGCACTGATATGGAGTTTTTCTATTCTGATTGAAAGCTTATAAACACTTTCACATAAAAAAGCCACTCATACAGCATTTGTTTGTCTACAAATGCCTGCAATTGTTCTTCTACATCTTATTAATGATGGAAACTCTAGATGTGAGATGGAGCTCAATTTAACATGCAGGATGAGGAAACTGATCTTCAGATTGCTGGACTCTTGTCTGTGGCGCTGCATGTAAAATCAATGCAGCAAGCACTTTCTCTGCACTTTTCTTTATGTGGCTTAGGTATGTTTCATCCTGAGAAAGAAGAACAACCAGCTAACCTTCCTTCATGTGTACCACCATGCCACGATGATCTTCAACTGGTGGGCTGGAGTTAAATATGTGGCTGGAGGGCAGTGTGAGTACAACTAAACTGCGTGGATACCGTCCTCCAGAGGAAAAAACACAGTATAAGATCCTAACATCTAACATGTGCCTGTCTGTCTGCAGCTTTCTTGATTGGTCTGATCAACTCCCTCGTCCATGTGGTTATGTATTTGTACTACGGACTGGCAGCTCTGGGACCAGGCATGGCTAAATACCTGTGGTGGAAACGATACCTCACCTCCCTGCAGCTGGTCAGTATGTGACTATATAGCAGCATATAGGGACACTTTTCTGGGAGATGGTATTATGAATGGAAGGGAGGGTGGGTGTGAACAGGAGGAGGATTATTAGACTACTTTACTCCTTGCAATGTTCAGATTTCTGTTGTAGTGCCCCAGCCTAGACTACTCTGTCCAACACAATAGTGCTAATTAGGACGTTAAGCTCACTAGGGCTTTATTTTCAAATGAACTTAGATGACAAAGAGCCATTCATTTACAGAACCTGGTAAAGATGGTACACAAATATAATGCTGTAATTGGTCTTAAATAAGAGAGAAAGACGCTGGTTAAGATTAATATTCATGGCTGACAATCTTTCTCTTTAATATTCATCAGAAAAACCATGCTGTGGTCACGCCCTTGGATCCACGTGTCTCAGTTGTTTTTTTCCTGCTACTCACCTCTCTCTCCCGTCTGACAGCCTTGGTGCAGCTGAGGGGCGTGACCAGGCTCCGGTGCAGGATCATTACCCACACCTACAGCTCATCACGCTCGTCAGCACCTCCTTGATAAGCTGGTCTCATTCCCAGTTTCAGTGCCGGATGATTGCCTTTCACTCCTGTATCTCGTCTCTAAACCTCCCTTGTTTCGGCTCCAGTCTTCTCTCAATCGAAGGCGCTTCCTGGCGGAATTTTTGCTGTCGACCGTCAGGTCTCGTTCTCCTGCGGAGGTTTTTTCGTCGTCAGACGTTTTGTAAATAAACCTTTTTGAAGAGAATCTGCATTTTTGGGTCCCGGTGTTCTGCCTCACGGCGCGTAACAGCCACATTCGTTTAGTCTTTTGGTTTGTTCGCTGAACCTGCTGTAGCAGTGCTACATAAAAACCAGTCTGACACCTTTCTCTGGCTACCTCCTGCCTGAATCTTTTTTGTGTCCTGTCTCCAAACCCACTCCACACTGTGATGGAATTAGCATCATTATTAACCAGTGTTTCTTAAATCTAAGATCAACTTTTTTTTTTTACCAATTAGCTTTGGTTCCTGATTTACATAACTCCTGATTTTGCTCCAGCCCCCCTCAGACACGTCATGATGACCCTACCACTGTTCCACTAATCTTAGGTACACTGAAAAGCGGACTCTTGGGGAAAACAAGCTGAATATAACAATTATAGATTTGACCAGATACATCAGCTCTAGTTCATCTTGTACTGCATACATTTTATTCTGAAATGACCAAAACCTAAACAACGTTTTTATACAGGTCCATTTTTAATGGCAGAAGGGGTTAAAGGAACTATACCTGATATTATTTTAATCTTTCTTAGAAAAATGGTTTTCTACGTGGTATAGTATGTGGTAAAAGGGGTAATTTCATTACAATTAATGACTCATTGATTGCGCATATGTACGAGTTCAGGGCATTTTAGTTAGCAAAAGCGGCTAGTTTTTTTAGCATTGGCGTGACGCGCTTTCTCTGCCGACTTAATTTTTGGAACGTCCAGACTCCGATCAGCCAGTAATAGCGTTCCCCTAGTGATCCGGAGTCAAATTATGAAAGATTAACCCCTTAGCGAAGAAAAAGCGTCACACAAAAGCTAAAAAAAAAATAGCCGCTATCGCTAACTAAGCTAGCCGGACGTGAAATCGGGTCTAGTCCCTTTAAGTAAAATCACAGCAGAGTAACAGTACTTGTACTTGAGTATAATTCTTTTGTACTTTTTCCACCTCTGGTCTTAATGGCACTTATCTTTAATGACTTGGGGAAAATGCCTGATGCCAGTGAGCTGTTAACAATAAGTAAGAAGTCATTTTCTACGGAAGCAAAGACTGATTTGAAAAAGTCGGATGTTATCATGTCCAGAATGCATGTTGTTGCTTTCAGATGCCAAACTATTTTCTTCAGTGATTATATATGTTGTAATTATTTGTATTAACTCTAGACTTATGCTTACTTTAGCTAAGCTATTCATACAATTATTATATTCTATAGATTTATTGCATTACTTATCACTTTATATGTTTACTTTATTACTTATTATATCAGATATGTTTTGCTTGTTATATTATCCTTAACTTAGAAATATATGCATTAAAGTTAGTATGACATGTGTTAAGACGTTACAGCCTTTCTGAACTCAGCTTAGAGCAATTAAAATGATTCACA
>JAVQJG010017249.1:0-10258 GCA_036024015.1 Craterocephalus amniculus | reverse complement strand
TGCACATAGAAACTTCTTCTCTTGAGACTTATCCAATAAAGTAACACAAATGACCAACTAAACAGCAGAAAAATAAGAAAAGATGTATCTACCCAGACTTCAGCTCATTGTAATTAGTGTGTAAATGTGTACTTGCATGGCTGTCGTTGGTCTGAATGGGGCTGAGAACGGGGGATCCTGCTGGGCTGCATAGCTCTGGGAAAGGGTTGGGGATGGCCGGCAGCGAAGCAGGACGCAGCTGCTGCTCTTCCTTCAAGCACCTGCAGAGGGAGCCAGAATCTCATAATGCTGTACATGCACAATTCAGGCAACAAATAGTTTATATTTATTATTAAGTTCAATGTTGAGGTAAAAACTTCATTATGGGAATGATTAGATGATTATGAACTGATGACTTTACTTAATGTTAAACAGCTACAACTATCATGACAGGATTTTAAAGGCCTCTTTTCATATAAGTATTTTATTTTAATTTAATTTAAATTTTTTTTAAATTGGAAATGATAACAAAAGAAACTAAACCAATGTTTAGAAGGGTTTAAAGAATATCAATAATTAATTGAATCTACATCAGCAAAGTACATGAATATTGATGTATGCCAAGTTTGGTTTGTTTGTAGTTAAGTATTATTAAAGTGGTCCCATTTTCACAGTAAAGAGATGTTAACGCAAATAATGAAGCCTATTTCAGAAAAAAAATCCAAAAGTGAGAAAAGTTTTTTTTTTGTCAAATAATCTGTGGACAATGTAAAATCAAAAGGCAAAATAATGGCGCAATACAACAAACCTATCAAAGAAGAAACGCAAAAAAACATTGATTAGAGAGGAAAAGAACTGTAAAATTACTTGCAACAGAATCTGTCAGTGGGGCCAATTTAGGCCATACACAGCATAAAACTGAACTTTATAAAAAGGTTGTCAGGAAAAAGAAGAAAAACATGTCTTAAAGAAAATGAGGCCATGATGGAAACTCTTCAAACACTACAGTCCACTGAGATGAAAATAATACATTGTGTGCAAAGCAAACACCTCATCATCCCAAAACGTGATGCATGGTAGAGTAGGGCTGATACCGATACTAGCATTGGAAATACTTGCCGATCCTGTCAAAAGTAAGGGTCAGGAAAAGGTTGAAATAATGGGATTCCCCAAAATATAATGGAAATAACAGAATTTGGGAAAAAATAAAACAGATTTTATAGGGCTCTATTTAACCTATGCTAGGCAATTGAAAGATAGTAAAAAACATAACCCACAGCATTAATAATTTATTTGAATAATACATTTTATAGACCTCTTAATACGATAACACTGGTATCTGATCGGTAGTCGGTATCGGTAGATACCCAAACCACAGGTATCGGACAGAAACAATTGGCATTGGAACATCTCTAATGCATGGTAGTGGAAGCATTATGCCTGATCAGAGCTGGAGTAATGGTGGATGGGCACACAGAGGGTGACAGATTCATTCAACCTGAGATTTGTCCTGCTGAAAGGTGAACCTCCATCCGTCTCAGTGAGGGCTAAGCATACTGCTATGGCTACACTGGGGCCGTTTGAGGGTAAACATTTAAATGTCTTGGAGTAACGAGACTCAGACCTCAATCTTATTGAAAATCATGATTTCAGGGTTGCTGTACACCAACTGAGCCCATAAAACTTTGGAAGCAATGGAGCAGATCCAGCTTTAAATGTGGACAAAAGTCCCAGTGGGTAGATGTGCCGAACTCAGAGAAATAACCAGTCCTGCAGTGACCAGTGGAAAAGGACATTATACAGAATATTTGTGGCACAAAATTTTATGCAAGCTTAAGTTTAATCTCTTTTGGGTCTTTTTTCGTGCATATGGTTGCTTTGTTTTTTTTTAAACAAGATGCTCATCAGAGCCACAAAGGTCGAGTAGATAGCACAGTTTCACGTTACTACCTCACTAATCATAGCATTTAGTCAAATGTTCCTCCTAAAAAAGGTCCAGCAGTCCATAAAATCCACACAGAGACCCAGGTTAGGTGTGCTTACCTGACAGCCTGGATGTGCATGGGCTGAGACTGTCTCAGCCTTTCCCTGAAGGGGGAAGGCGGCGGCAGGGATGGGGCGTGACGGCGGCGAGTCTGGCTGTGTCCCAGGTAAGCAGAATGTGGATGGTGAGAGTGATGATGATGATGATGATGAGCGTGGGCGTGGCCATTGTTCAGGAGGAGCGCTGTGTCTGCCTGTGTGGAGTGCACACTCTCCATAGAGGAGTTCATGTCATTCACCAGCTGCTCCAGGTCCACATCATCCTCTGTGGAGGCAGCTGGATGGTGGAAATTAGGGAGAAGAGAGGAAGAGGGAAGAGAGAGACAATGAAAGTTGCTTCTAAAACCCACACTTCATAAATAAAATCTTTGATGTTAAAGAAGATATACCTGATGTTATTTTAATCTTTTAAAGAAAAATGGTTTCTATATGGTATATTATGTGGTAAAAAGGTAAAGTCTTGTGATGAATAAAACAAAGCAGCAGAATCCAGGCATTGCTGTCCTGTCCTTTGACTGAACACTCAGCCCAGCAACTTTTTCCCTTTAGTCCCAACCATGACAAAGTCAAAGTCTTCTTTAACGGTGACTTTCGCAAGTTAGAATTTAACATCGCCACTGGTAAAAATGTTGCTAGGGGCCTGAACTTTGGGCAGCAGGAGAAAGGAAAAAAAGGAAAAGGCACAGCCCTTTCTAAACTTTTTACTCTTCCTCGTGTTTTATTCCAACATCTGCGTAGTACACCATCTCACTGGCTTGCTATTGAGCCAACTATGTGAAAGTTGTCATTCAGGAGACTGAGATGTCTATCAGGCTGTGGAGGTTAGAACCAGCAGTCGCCCGCAGACCGAATGACCAACCAAAGCAAACCAGTGTGAAAGAGCCTCAGCAAGTCAGTTGTTAGTGGTCATCTTTTAACTGAAACTGTAATTAATTAACTAAAGCCATCCTGTTATGTCAGAGGCCTACGGTAAACAACTTAATGCGGCTTTCTCTTTACTCCAGGTCAACTATTATCTAAAAATCAACTCAGTTTTCAGAAATAAACTCTTCCTCAACCCCTGAAACTCACCATCTATGCTTGCAGTAGGTTTCTGTATGTGCATGATCGTGTGTATGTATGCGTGTGTCTAAAGGCCCTTTGGTCCTCAGTAAGTCCAACCCCAATACCACACAGAATTCCTACCATTCCTGGAGGAAGAAATTACAACACTCGGAGCGTTAACCAGCCAGCTCGTGGCACATGGTGGCCAAATGATCAGCGCAAAGTAGAACAGCAAAACAATGCACACGTGCACACAAAGAATGGGACACCATGTGCTTTCTGCAGCGCACATAACCATGTGAATTTGATTAAACAATGAGAGGGGAAAAAAAAGTTCAAATGAAGCACGCTGCTTTCTGTATACACACACACTTAACATCTACAGAGAGCGGAAAAGAAGCTGCCGCTCCAAAAACAGCAGGAGACACTCCTCTCAGATCACAAAGAGGCGTGCATGACGCTCCAGCACAGACAAGCACACACAGTCTGGGACACGGGGTCAAGTGATGTTCGGTTTCATGTGTGGGACACGGTGGGCCGTTAGGGGGGGCCGCAGAGGAGCAGGCGCACGTTTGGAAATGAGCAGGAGAGCAGATGAGGACAATCAGACGTGGTTCTTATGTAAAGCTTCAGGAGGGTTTAATGCAGGATAACACAGCAATGTGGAGAACTGTCAAAGAAGGAAAATCACAGCTGCGCAATGAAATTAATTATTAATTCTATAATTCAGTTTTTCAATAATGTCTGCACCGAGTTCAACTTTTTACACGTTCATGGGTGCGAAAAAAGTTTTCCTTCACTTTTTTCAACAAATTCTCAAACAGAAATAAACTAATGATGCTCATACCGCCAGCCAGTCGAGGCAAGCGGCCTTCCTGTTAAAAACGGACATGATTGAGGTTTTTTTTAATAAACTGGCATATATGAACAGGTTTATTGGTCTAATGTGTATCATGTAATGGATCCATTTCAACTGGACTACAATTAATTGGACTAAAGTGGGTCAAGTCAGAAAGTTTTACAAGATAACTGTCGTAAAATGGTGACTTACAAGTGAAGCTGAATTGAGTTCAATTTATACTTCGTGTAATGCTTTGTGCCCCAATCAGAAGTCAGACTTGCGTTGCCATTTCCGGCGACAGTTTTTACTTATTTGGAGGCTTAAAATTCTGAATTGGTACTTAAAAACACCATGAGTGTAGCAATGCCATTAAATAAATGAGAAGTTTCACACATATGCTTAATCTCTATTATTGACCTCTGAAAACTTAAACATGACAAAGTAATTAATGAACAGTTCATTTTGGTTTTACAGCTTATTCACAATGTGATTCTTAACCAGTTCATCGGTTACTACAGCTCACCCAGTCTCGTTCAACACGACACTGCAGTCTTCCTGCATTTACGCTAGCATTAAGCTAGCTCCATGTTATCTCAGACGATGACATGGTGCTTCAAGAGTTGATGAATGTAATTTGTGTCCAATTTATGCATTCATGGTAACTTGAAGCTGCAAGGTACAACCCACAGAACAGCAGGTGGAGTTTAGTGGCATACTCCACCCCATACACTACAGAAAAAGCAGAGGAAGGACCTGTTGTACATCATCTCTGTAGTATTTTGACCAAAACCTGTCATGAGTCTGTCAACAAGTTAAAAAAAAACAAGAAAAAAAACACCGGGATCAGCATCTCTGAACTTCTTGGGCCAATGCCTTGCATGGTTTACCTGGTGCAACACATCCATTTCAGATGAAATACTTCTCCTACAGCTTGTTTGGTTCTGCTGAATCTTCATACGACCCGTTTCCACTGAGCGGTACGGTACGGGTCAGTACGGTCGGGTACGCCATTGTGAAACCGTCCCATTAAACCAACCCGTGCCGGACCATTTCTGGGCCCCCTTCAGTTGTGGGTCCATTGAAAATGGAGCGGTACGGTTTGGGCGGAGCTGCTGGCGTCAGCAATACATCACATTGATTGGCGGACAGAAACAAAAACAAAATAACTCCCAAAGCAGCGCGACACAAATGGGCTGGACCATTCAGGACCGAACTGTACCAACGAGTTCCGTATCCCTCAGTGGAAACGAGGCATTAACGACCTTTATTTGGGTCAGGAAACATTGCATGACACTAGCCCAAGAGTCCCTGCATTAAACAAAGTTCCTAGTACATTTTTGCAATTGTTGTCATGAGGACAATGATAGCACGAGAACTAAGTGGTGAAAGTTGAATATGAGCCAGTAACTTCCAATAATCTGCATTTCAATAGCCAATGGTATCATGAAAAGGGGGAAGTGGATGTTAATGCATGCAACCAAAGCATTTAGTGATGTTGGTGTAAACAAAATGTGTTGCAGTTGCCAGCTCACCCAGAGGTCATGTACAAAAACATCAAGCGTTATTTCAGCATAGAAACATCTGAGGCTGTGTAAACCAAATCAGCATAATTTATCTGCAGCAAAGATTCCAGTTAAGGTATCTTTTTGCATTAAAAAAAAATACTGAAAGGTCTATATGGAACGGCAAAACTTTAGTTCAAGATGATCGTGTGGGACTTCCTCACAAAACTATGAATCACGGCTGTCTTGGCAAAAAAAAGAACACAAAACAGGATCGAACATCTGCTAAGAGGATGATACTCCACCATTCAGATGTTTGAGTTTGAAGGTTTTGCAGTTTTTCTCTTCAGTGTTGCTTTATCATGTATGCTACTGGAGTTTTAAATAAAAACGGAGCCTTCGCAGCTTTAAGACGATAACTATGGTTTCATTGGCATTGAATGAAGAGAGCTGGATGCTCGAGTTTTCATGGGCAAAGCAGCAGTGTGCAGGTTATTGACCTTTCTATAACCAGCTGGAGCTTCTGCTCATTACCGCAGTGAAGCAGGGTTGGGATTTAGGTTAAACCTATAAAACTGAGAACAAATCATAAAATCTAGTGCAGCAAACCAGCTTCCTTACATAAAGAAAACAAACTGCAGTCAGATTATACATAACAGACAAGCAGGGCTAGCATAAATGAAGGGCATGCAACCTGAGCTAGCCACAATCTAAATACACAGCACATCCATCAGTGAGGCGGATGTAGAGCTCCTCTGTGCTGCGAAGCCACAAAGAAACTGTAACCGAGTGACTTTGACTCTTCACTTAAGGTCTCCCTTTTCTTCAAATCTACAAAACATCACCAGGGAAACTTCAACTTCACTTTGTTGATAGTTTCATCAAAATATGTGGAATTCCTTGCAAATGTTTGACATCAGAGATTCAGATGAGTGATCATATTAACATAAAATACTGTAGTTTACAAGTTTTAAGTTACAATAGCTGATTTTTTTAAGCCAACATGTCTAATACAATTTTTGCCCCAGTATGTTTTATTTATTTATCTATTTATTTGTTCATCCATCTGTGGAGTTTGCACGTTTCCCCTCTGAGTGGATTTGTTCCCTCTCCAGGTACTTCAGCTTCCTTTCACAGTGCAAACAACAAGCATGTTTCTAAACTCTCTCTAGGAGTGCGTGTGAGTGGTTATTTGTTTCTCTGTTGGCCCTGAGATGGACTGGCGACCACTCCAGGGTGGACTCTGCCTCTCACCCAGTAGCAACTGGGATAGGCTCCAGCACCCCCATGACCCTGCTTTCAAAGAAGTGGGTATAGAAAATGAATGGATAGATGACATGACAGGAGTAATAATGGCTCAATATTTGAACAAAGGTTGACAGACAAAAACTAGACATTACTTAGTATCATATTTACACAATACCTCATAATCATGTTTACGAATAAGGAGATATTTCTAAAAATAATATTTTAAATATTTATCAACTACAGCTCTGTATGGTTGCCACTGGGTTCACTCAAGCCTTGCCAGTAGCCATATCTGACTGTGGTAAAAAGAAACAAGAAATACCAACAAAAAGCAAAATAGAAAAGAAAAGACAGAGTGGTTTTCATTGGATGGTAAGAGGTTGAATATGAATATAAAAATAATTGATAGGGGGTGGGCAATCTCCTATAAAACCCAGTAAATGTTGAATTCAATCATATATAAAACTACGAATGAATAAAATAAGCTCAAGCAGCCATCACCTCTCTCCATTTTTGACTTTGTCGTCATTTGGCAAAGGCGTCGGGCTAATTAGCTTCACAGCTGAACTTTTAGGTGGTGAAAGAAATATGAGGAACTGCTGCCTTTTGTGGGATGGTTTTACATCATATTTTGCAGGTAACTGTCTTTTTGTTAAACGTCTTCCATGCAAAACTCAAACGACTGCCACACGGATGCACATCCTTGCTTCTGCTGTCTGCATACTTCTTTCCTGTCTCTCCTGATACAACAACACACATGTGCATGCTGAGCGTGGTGATGGCCATGAGAGGGCCTTTAAACATTGCTGTGACTTTTTGTACTTAGTGATCATGATATAGCCATTTAATACATCACACAACGAATAGTTTGGGATAAACAGAATATATTTACCACAATCACCACAGGATAGTAGGATTGATTGCTGTTAATTTCTATTACAGACAGTAATCTAGTTTTTACCTTCCTGAATATCTCGAGCACAGTTAGATCATTTCCACCTCATTACCTTTACACCTACATCAGAGTGGGTAGGAACTCACTGCAATCAGCTTAAAACCAGTCTATGGCTTCTTGTTAATGATTACTCTTTTTAAAATATCTTTGCTTTTTGTTTCAGATGGACAGGGCAAGTAAATCCGGATATCCCCACTGACACTAAGCATAAACCCAACACAATGTTTGACTGGAGCAGCAGTTAAATACCTGCAAACTCAGCTTTATTTGTGATCTTTGGAGACAAGAAAAAAACTCTTCCAAATCAACTCAGCCAAGAAATGATCAATTTGGAGCTTAAATGGGCCGAGCGATTGTAGAAAACCTCTTATTATTCCAGTAATGTCGCTGCCTGAGTTCTATCATTTCACCCTTTCCCATCGGACCTACACCCTCTTTCTATAAACTCCTTTCTACACTTCACTGTTTGACCCTGAGGCCCTTATAAAGACCCCATCGCCTATCTGTCATGAAGCCATATTTACAGTACTCCTGCATGAGCATGACAGCCCCACATCAGCAGAGCAGACCCATCCAATAAACTACTCAAAGGGAGGGGGGTTTGCTTTCAGCTCAGGTTGGCTACTTTTAAGATTTTCCACAATGGCTGGAGGGATTTATGGCATGTGTGTGTGTGTTTGGTGGGTAGGGGTGGGAGTTTAATACATGTCAATAAACTCCATCTGGAGAGAAAAGCATGCAGCGATGGAGGGAGACGGTTTCCTAGATGGAGTGGGAGATAGAGAAGAAGAGGGAGGGATTTCTAGGTAGTCTGGAAGAGTGTTATGTGGGCCAGGAAATGGGTTTTGGCTTTGGAGAGAGCCAACCAAGTCAGATATAAAAAGAAGGGGGGCGGGCACATCAGTGGAACCAGAGCTGTATGATACTGGGAAAAAATCTTGAGTGCAACAAGTTGGTTTTTTTGTTTTGTAGGGAGGCAAAGAGCAAAATATCTCACCAGATTATGTGAAAATTGTTAATTATATCATATTAATGAGTCATCAAACGCAAAGAATATTAAAGGTTAAAGGTTTCACCAAATACCCGACAGATAAATTACCATTACCGTTACCATTTCATTCAGACCATGCATTCGGTGCTGAATAAATCTGCCACAGGTAGATAAAAATCAAACAAGTGAGTTACCGTGGTGAAGCGGCAAAGCTTGATTGGGTGGGTGCTGAAAACCAGAAACAATCAGCTCCTCAGGCCTGCGAGAGGAAGTGCGCTCCATCCTTTCCTGTCCAAAAAAAAAGAAAAAACCATAAAGTTGAAATGAAGAGATGAAATAAACATCTCTGTCTTAGATATCAGATATCTTAGTGACGAGTACGGCAGTGTGTTATTTTCAAAGTTCAGATGGTCAAACAAAGGCTGGGTTGGTGCCTCTGCTCTCAAATTACATCACGTCATATACTGAGGCAGTGTGACTTTAGGACCTCTTGACCTCTCACCCCCCTGTCTGTCTCTCTTTGCACCATCACACACATTCTGTCTTAAATCCTCACATGCAGAGCAAATCCTGCTGATTTCTCTGTGTATTAGTTTTTTGATGGAATAAAAGAGAAAAAATAAATCAGAACATCCTCAGCTTGCTTAAACAATCTCACATGTTTGCAGATGTCCCGTCAAATTCCTTACACATTGTCTAATTTGAAGCAGCCTTGAGGAAAGAGCATAGGAGAAGCAGGAAAAACGCCAAATTTCGAATCTTCCCTTTTCCAGGAAAAAGAAGAACGCGGAAGGATAGCTTCCAGGAACTGCTCGTGGCCAGAGGTCCTGTTGTGCGTGCACGCACACACACACCCACTCACAGCTCCCCTCTGTGCTTCGAAAACATCCATAAATGCCCGGAGTAAGATTTACAGCTCTGAGAAGCAGCAGCCAAAAGCTTTCCAAGGAAGGCAGCTTGGCTGCGAGGCCTGTGGGCTGACTGCAGGCTTCAGCTGGGGCTGCAGGCAACTTGCAGTATTTACTCAAATGTCCCTAACATTTCTTCAAGATTTTATAGCGAAAATGTCAATAAAAGGCTCCAAAGACCTCCTTAATAGTTCAGTGCTGCTGTTAATGCTGATCTCTCCTCTCTGATCCGCTCTAGGTTTTACTTTTGCGACTGTCTGAGGTTGGAGAAAGGACAGTTCTTGGTCTAAGAGTTTCCAACACACATGATTCAAACTAGATGCAGGCCCGTAACTACCATTGAGGACACCGAGGTCATGTCCTCGGTATTTTCTTTTTCTCAAAATAGTGAAAACCGTTGTGAGACATTGCCTGATCGGTTGTACTGCCGCTCTTGATGTGCAGTATTTCTGCCACTCCGGTAGAAGGCGCTAGTGAGTCACAGACGTACTAAAGCTGCCTCAGTCTTGTTTTAAAGATAGAAGAAGACGAAGAAAAGATTGTTATGTTTGAATCAATCGTAAGTTTTTATAGGAACACAGAAAATGCATGCCTGTAAGTATTGAGATGTACAGAATTATGTTCTACAGAAGGGAAACTCATGTTCGCCATTATAATTCTTGTTTGGGATAACGTAGCCTCGATGCTAATTATTTAGCACGTCTATGGGACTTCCCATTTTAAGTTAGCATTAAGCTAGCGGCTTCA